>PISX010005399.1:0-108340 GCA_004024625.1 Mellivora capensis | reverse complement strand
TTTTTTTTTTTTCCTCAGCAAAAACCTACTGACAAACTTCCACTGATCACCTCCAAGACTAGTATATGGAACTATTATCATACAATGGATTTATTTTGTTTGAAACTTTGATTAAAATGACAATGTGACATTCACTAAAACTTTGTAATAAGGATTTTTTTTTCAGGTTTAGAGAATATAAAGGAAAAGATTTAAAAAATGAGGAACAAAAAATGTAAAATCTCTAAACATTAAAATCCTAAAACTGACATAAAAAATGGAAATGGGATGGGGGGACGGGAAATGTCCATAGCAAATGGCATTCAAAGAGTTAATAGCTTTATCATATAAAAAGCTTTCGCAAACCTCTAATAATAAGAACATTAAACAGCGAGTGATAAATAGGTAAAGGATATGAACAGTCCACACAGTTGGAAATACAGTCAGCAAACAAACTTATGAAAACATACGCAACGGAAGCTTGGATAGAGATATACATGAGTATCTCAGTAGTACCTGTTACCACATAGGGAGAAATGGAGGCAAATGATTACATAGATGCAATCAGAAAGAGAGCATATAACACATTTAGAACACAGGTCACAAAACCGAGCCTGGGTTGGCCAAAAATAAGGGATAGTTTAATGACGGAGAATTTTTAGAGGATGTAAAGTTAAAAACAAAACAAAACAAAACAAACAGATAGCTTCAACTCCAGAATGAGACTCCCTGAGTTTTTAAGTTCCACTGTGGCTTTAAGACAAATTTGCAACTTCACTGATGTTTCATTTCCTTATCTCTAGGGTAAATTATTCCTTTGTGAAGTTGTTTTATAGGATGCTTACAGGAAAGAAGACAAAGGATGACAAATAATTACTTCTCCTACTTAGGTGATACAAAGTAACCTTTTCAGTTTTCAGCTCTCCTTCCCACAGACACTTTGCTAAGAACCCTCTGCAGCTGGGAGAAGGTGGTGGGCTGGGAAAGGGTTAACAATGCCTCTTGGTTGGGGGGGGGTTCATCAGGAGTAGCATTTGTCTATTTCCATGGCGTGAACAGAGGCCGGAGAAGAGGCACACACCACAGAAAGCCTCCCCGCAAGGCATCCACACTGCAGATACAACAGGCAAAACCTCGAAAGCACAGAGAAGAGTGAAATGCGGTCAGTCGTACATTAGGAAATGGTGAGTCTAGGGACTTCTTGCCTTCATTTTTAATATAATGGTAAGCTGACACGCTTTAATTTTTAATGGAGGCTGTGTCTAACAACTGGCTTAAAACTCCTGAAAATGCAGCATTGCTTTTGCAGGTTAAAACTTTCGGGACTGTTCCAGTGTGGAATCGACTGTGGTGCCGGTGAGGCTGGCTGGCCCTGCTCCCGCTTGTGGTCTTCTCCTAACTGGGAGGTAGTCCAAACTACCTGCAGACCAAGGCTCACGGTCCAGCAGCTGGAAATGCTCCAGGCAGAAGAGGGCCTGAGGGTGGGCCCTCCAGGGGCCTCTGCCATCAGGACTGTTTCAGCCAACCTCAGTGGTTGGCTGAGGACAGTGCGTTTGCTTTCACATCATTTCCTACTGTGTTTCTACCATGGACTTAATAATCTTCATGTCAACATGTGGCCTTAAAAAAATCTGTTGGGGGTCGCTGGGTGGCTCAGTGGGTTAAAGCCTCTGCCTTGGACTCAGGTCATGATCCCAGGGTCCTGGGATCGAGCCCCGCATCGGGCTCTCTGCTCAGCAGGGAGCCTGCTTCCCCCTCTCTCTGCCTGCTTCCCTGCCTACTTGTGATCTCTCTCTGTCAAATAAATAAATAAAACCTTTTTTAAAAAAATATGTTGGAAAAGTGGCACTTTAAAAAAAAATATTATTTATTTATTTATTTGTGAGAGAGAGAGAGAGCGAGAGAGAGAGCGAGAAAGAGTATAAGCAGGAGGAGCTGCAGGCAGAGGGAGGAAGCAGGCTCCCACTGAGCAGGGAACCCAATGAGGGACTTGATCCCAGGACCCTGGGATCATGAGCTGAGCTGAAGGCAGATGCTTACCCGACTAAGCCACCCAGATACCTCAGAAAAGTGGCACTTTTGGGAAGTACTTAGATTTAGCACCTCTCCTGCTTCCCAGCATTGCCACTACTTCCAGGCCTCCGACCTCTGGGGAACACGCACACAATAAGGAGCAAGGCCCTAAAGCACCCCAATTAACTGGTCTGAGTGTGGCTGACAGGTGGAAATGAAGGCAAGGAATACTGCCTTGGAGTGCAAAGAACGAAAGCATAGTTGTAACACACACCCATGTTGTTTATTTCCACGGTCAAACGACTAACGGGTGGAAGTTTTGAAGGGAGTCTGCACACCTGAGAAGGGTCAGCAAGTGTGCTAGAGAACAAGATTTCTCCAAATCAATTCATGGGTCGCCTCCTTCAAAACCACAGTGACTGGGGCGCCTGGGTGGCTCAGTGGGTTAAGCCTCTGCCTTCGGCTGGGGTCATGAACTCAGGGTTCTGGGATCCAGACCCACATCGGGCTCTCTGCTCAGCAGGGAGCCTTCTTACACCTGTCTCTCTGCCTGCCTCTCTGCCTACTTGTGATCGCTCTCTCTCTGTCAAATAAATAAATAAAAGCTTAAAAAAACAAACAAACCACAGTGACTGTGCGGTGAATGAAAAATCTCTGGATGTGACCTTCAAGAACCTGAATGAAACCTTCCCTCCCCCAAACAATTACTGCTCAAGTTCAAGTTGGAGAACATCTAGTAGAGTAGAAAGAACAAGAGCCTCAGAGATAAGCCAACCAGAGTTCAGACGCCAGCAGCTCTCCCACTAACAAGGTGGGCCACGTTTCACAGGCTATGTAACATCTCCAAGCTTCAACACCCTAGTAATTAATAAAGCAAAATAATACCCACCTCATAGGGCTGTTGTGAAGATTCACGGGCCCAGCTCGGGTAAAGGCCCAGCACCCCACACAGCCCACAGCTAGTGCTTGGCTACTGTCTGTCAGTCTCTCAGCAGTAACCCTTATCTCTCTGGATGGACTCACCGATTTAATGTGCTCAGGATTCCTGAGGCACGGTCAGCCTTATGCACTGACATTTTTCTATCACCGAGGGAGGGCTGCCATGGTCACCACCACAGAGGACAGCACAGATGAGAGTGAAGGGGACCTCCCACCTCCTCCTTTCTCGAGCCTCGCAATCACTGTACCTCACACCCGAGAGAGGGCAGACGCGTCAGGCTGGGGCACTGGGTGCTGCCCGCCTGTCGAAGATGCAGCAGAGGCACTCCTGGGAATCAACAGCACCTTGGTCACAGAACGCTAATGCGCTCCACAGGGTTAACAACAGTCACGACTGGCAGCTTCTCTGAGGCCTCGACGCCTTACAACACGGGTGTCCCAAGGACCATTCCCACAAGTGACACCCCAGCAACTGGGGGTCCCACTGAGGAGGCTACTGGGTCAGCTCTGGTCTTCCTCACAAAGGACCTGTCATCCACAACAGACAGGGCTTTGAGCCCCTTCTTAACACTTGGCTTTGTTCCTTGGAGCTGCCCATTCTTGGGTTGAGTGGCCCCTCAAGATCATGGCCCTGGGCTTCTGGTCATGTGTCCTTGCTGCCTCTGGGCAGCTCACTTTGGTGCACAGACTGTAAGTTGCAGAGTGGTGAGGAACACCTTGCCTTCCCTTTGCCACAGAGGGAACTGTGTGTGGTCCCAACACGTGTGTGTCTGCCTTCTTTGGCTCCGATTTTTAACAGTTTTTGTCCTAAGTTGAGGTCTATAAAATGCTTTCAACACCTAAGTGTTCCATGGTGCGGAAAATATCCCTATTAGCTTGGGAGGTCTTTGTATAGCACTAGTACAATACGTATGGTTATTTTAATTAACACTTTGTTCAAGATAGAGTTTCAGGGGGACATAGACACAGGAGGTCCAATGAATATTTCTCATATTGAACGGAGTTTAATTTCTCACCTGGAGGACTCTAAACCTGCAGAATATGGGGACAGGGTGCAGGCCTATTCTGTGTCCCTGCACGGAGGGAGGCCTCCCTAGGAGAAGGGTCTGAGCGCACCCCAGCTCAGGTCGCAAGTGGCTGGTGGGACAGTGGAAAAAGCACACAAGCAGCATGTTTTCCCTCTAGACCTGGGGGCATAAGGCAAATTGCCACAATCCTCAGAGACTCAATTTATTTTCTCATTTGTCCAACGGAGACAATGCCACCTGACCTGTCAATTTCAGGTTTTGAGTTTAAAAGAAAACCAATACATATGGAACTCCAAGAAAAATTAAACAACACTCTATAAATATAAGATATTAGCTAAGCTGCATTTCCCTTCACACTGACAGGTATGGCAAAGACACTGAATATCCTCCCACACCCCACCTGGGAGCAGGAGGGCTCCTTGCTGGGGGTCCCTTTCTGGGACATGTTTGCAGTTTTCTTTCTGATGCAGTTGAAAGCTGTCTTGCATTCAGAAGGCAGCAAGGGAAGAGTTCTGTGAGTTTGGACATGTGAAGCCTTCCGTTTGGCCCCAAATGCTGGCAGTCCTCTTAAAAAGTGAAAACATTAAAAACCAGATGATCTCATAGGTCTTTTCTACCCCTGAAACAGATGGTGTGATTCACATATGTTTGACATAAATGTACCAGGTTGAGATGATTTGCCTCATTATGCTCAGCTGAAGAGTAGATTAACAAGCAATAATATGCTGAGAAGGTAAAGCATGACCTCTGATTACTACTGAAGGTGGGAGTGGCTTGTCTCATGGCTGAAGCAGCGAACTATGACTCAAGGCTCTGAGTTTCTCATCACAGGTCTGTGACCTTGTCTGTGACAATGGGAGGCTCGCTGAAGACCTTCAGGAATACCCTTAGTTTGAACGTGTTTATCAGCCACCCTTTAAGGCACTGTAGCAAGTCCCTCCTCTGAGAACAGTGTGGGTGGTAATTAACGGTTAAAAGTACTAGAGAGGCGTCAGTAAAGATGCTAGATCCAAATGTCCATGACGTCTTAGACAGTTCTCAGACTACTATCTAGAGATGCTAGGAAAATGCAGGTCCCACCGTTTCCAGGAGATCTCTCTGTTGCTTTTCCCCTCCAAGTCAACCATCTACCCCATGTAGCACTGTCCAGCAGACCTTCCGCTGTGATGGAAATAGTTTTCGTTTACTCTGTCCAGCAGTAGTTACGACTCCTGGCTATTGAGCACTTGAACTATGTCTAGTGAGGCTTACTGGGAAATGCTGGGAGGAACTACATTTTAATTAACTGAAGTGTATATGTGAATAGCCTCATCTGGCCAGTGGCTACCATAGTGCACAGCACAGACCTAGCTAATCCAATCCTCCTCAAAGCACCTGCATGAAGGTAAGGTTGGGAAAGCAGGACAAAGTAAATTAACTCATTACTCTTTAGGTTCAAAACAGGCTTTTTTCCCCTTTTTTCTCCCCCAAGTTGGTGGGAGTAGCCAAAGCCAGAGTCTGAAGTGCAAGATTACCAAAAAACAAAAGTTTTGCCTCATTTCTGTACTATTTCCCTCTCTTTTCACTGGTTTTAAAATGAGAAGGCATCTAAACTCATTAACAAAAAGCTAGGCTAGATTTGCTTTATGCTGCAGCAACTTTTTAGTACAAACCTGAGAAAATAACCAGTAAGATAAGGTTCAAGAGAAACACGAGGCCGGCCCTGCACTATTTTCGGATCACCTCTGAGGAGACCTGCAGCAGCCCAAGCAGGCATTTTGCCCTGGATTGTTCTTTGTCAAGGGCTGTTAACCATCCATCCCCAGCTCGGCTCACCTCTGTAATTCAAGATCCGCTCCCCTCCCCCACCACACGGGGGCCGGACAACCCAGCACTCAAAAGTCACTCTGCCTCTCCTGCTCCCTCCAGACAAGCTGTGGCTTTTCTTTTTCACCTATTTCATATAAATTTCTGCGGCACGAAACTGTGCAGTACGTACTCTGCAAAACCTTGAGATCAGACTTTCCTGCTGCAGTCCCATGGCCAGGGAGCTATGAGAACCGTGGCTGTTCTCCCTACTGTGTCCTCACCCATGAAGTGAATTTCCTTAAACTCTATGTGTATGAAGAATTTATTCTTCCTGCATTCCTCAGCTGATCGTTGTCTTGCCTCATGTATCTATTTTTTCCTGAACAGTGCATTCCCCCAGGTCTTCTAAGCTCTAATAAAGGAACAGGGGTCTGTCTGGTCCCTGTAATTCCCCTCATGCACTGCCCGGCCTGTGTCAGATACAAGGGGTGGGGGGCCGCGGCTTAATCAATGCTTCCTGAGTGTGGATGTAAGACTATTGCACTCAATGGGATTTTTACAGTTTTTGGATGTTAAGATACTTTTTTCTCAGTTTAGCATATTCCAGAAAACAATGTATCTTTCGCCCTCGTAGGATCTGTTGTGGGGTGGGGGGTGGATTAGGCTTGATTCTTTCGGGGAAGGACTTCAGAATTGGTCCTGGATTTTTCAGGCTGATATCATGATTATTGGAAGGTTAGGAAAACAGCCTTGACCTCAGCCAGCAGTTGCCAAATTGGCACACGAGGAAGAAAGTTAGCATGATAAATAGCATTTCTCCGTCCCTGGTCCCTATTTTCTCAACAACGAAATGGAGAAAGAAGAAAAATCCTTATTCCTGAAACAGTTCACAGTGCCCTGCAACAGACACAGCTATGACTCCCAAGACCCTGTAAGGAACTTTGCAGTTCATTCCACTGGGGAGTTGAAAGTAAAGTACATGATGAACAAGGCTGCTCACAGTCATGTGACCACCAGTCTCCTGACTGCTAGCTCCCTGCCTTGCCTGTGCATTTTCTAAAGCTATTTAAGAAGAGAAAACCACTCACCCTGCTCCCAGAGTCATTCCTTACTGAAAGATTAGAGATAAATAGAAGTTTAATTAAAATTTAAGACTAACCCAGTTATAATAAAAATGTTCCCTCTTTTCCAAGTTTTTAAAAAAAGAAAACTCTACAACAATAAAGCAGCAATTCTCAGAGTGAGTTCTTGGATCAGCTGTACCAGCATCACCTGGGAACTTGTTAGAAATGTAAATTCTTGGGTGCCGCCCCAGACCCACCAGAGCAAAAACTTTGGGGGTAGGCCCCAGCAATTTATTAAAAAAAAAAACACACAAAAAAACCACCTCCATGTGATTCTGCATGAACATTTGAGAAGCAGTGCTTTAAATCAAGGTTGAAATCATCAAAACTACTCAATGTTGTAGTAGAGTATACTAAAAGAGTATCCCTAAAATGCTGTATCTTCCCTAATTCCATAAATAAGGTCTGACCAAGCAGTCAACATGTCCAGCCAATAAGCCCTAGCTCTGAATTCTAACCCACATGTGCTCTCCATGTCATGCTGCCTGGGATCTGGTCACACCTCCCCTGCTCCCCCAGGAGGCTCCATGAGGGCCTGGGCTGAGAAGGCACTTGGGAGCTGAGCCCCATGTCCACGTCCCCTTCAGGGTGGGAGAGACACAGACTCAAAGGGGGCACCGAGAGGGGACAGTGATGCTGGAAATCTATGAATTTCCCATCAATTGTAAGCATACCTTTTTTGGAGCAGAGGCCATACTTAGTACTTTCCCATTACTATTTCACAAATAACAATCCCAAAAAAGACAGTGCTTATAAATTTTTTTTTTTTTTTTAAATGGGCATCTTTGCAGATAATTGCTCGTGAGCTACACAAAGGGGTACATCCTTCATGCTGAGGATGGTGATGACGGCGTGCGGTGTTCTGGACAATTCACAGTTGGTGTGTGTCTGTCTGCTTCTTCCCCAGATCCTTGACCTTCAATCACAATACTTACCGGCCAGAATCTTCCAGCCACACCATTCTGGCTTCACCCTGTCCCTCCCTAGTCCTTCACAACCACCCTCCGATTGTAAGGGGAATTATGAAACTTGACTGTCCCCATGACCCAAAGGCTTTCAAATTTCTGTTTGCTGACAGTGTTTGCTCACGGAACCGAGGCTTTGTGCGCCCTAAGAACACCAGGGCAGAAAAATGTCCCAGCACCAGAGGCACAGTAGCATTTTATGAGATTTCTCATCACGAGAAAAACCTCCGTCCTAAGAGAAATGGAAATGCAAACTCTCCTCAGTAACTTTTCTCACTTGAAATCACACCTCTCATCACGACCTATTACACCCACACAGTCACGTGCCAGCAGCAATGCGCACGGTCTCCACCATTTCAAAGGCTCAGAAGATATTTTTAAAGCCCAAATACAATCTAGGTTGCTCTTCTACAAAGCAACTTTTTAAGGAAGGACAAAGTAATACAGAGACTTTTATGCATGTGGGCAGTTAGCCAACTCACCGAATGACTGAATGCAGCTGTCGATGAGCTCGTCCAGGCTGGCTCCTTTGGCTAAATGTCCCAGAGACACCATCATTCGGAACTGGGTGATCTGGGCCGGGATGGGATGGGAGGGGACGGGGCTGCCGGCTGGCTTCGCCTCTAGTCTGGCTTTTGTGGCAGCTCTGCAGCCATGAGAAGGTTTCCTGGGGAAAAAGAGGAGGCAATAAGAGCTAGCGGAGCAGCCAGGGGACAGACAAGCCGGCAGCTCCAAGAACTGAAGGCAGATAGGACAGGAAAGGAGTCGAGATAAGACAATTAATCCTGAGAGCTGGGCTGATAGAAGACATACCCCTCCCACTTGGCAAAAGCACCCAATGGACTGGCTGGCTGTTAAAGAGAGAACTCCCCAGTGAGTAAGGAGGTGAGATTTCAGGGCTGCAACCGGGGCTCTTCATCGTGGGCTGCAACTGCTCTGGCCCGCTGGCTGCAGCTCCCAAAGGGGAGATGCTGAGGCGAGACCATCTTGACAATCCTTTGCGCCTAGCCATAACTGATTTTAGCGGGGAGTCCGCTGACTTGGTTCTGAAGAATTGCTTAATTCGGTCTCATCTTTGGCTAAATTAATTCAACTTTAGAAATACCAGAGATGCTGCAGAAAGGCCAGGGATCCCCAGAAATACCTCTGGCCTTTGGGGGAGAAATCAAAGACTAAGGACTCGCGTGCAGAGGATTATGGGGGTAGTGGTTAGATTTGAAGCTAATCCTGCCTTTCTTACAAATCTTGGATTTAAGGTTCTGTTTTTCATTGCTGATAATACAGGCAATCATTGAGTCATTTCTTACCACTAAATATTCTATTAAGTCCTTACTGATTAAAAAAAAAAAAACCCACAGAGCTAAAGAGAGCTTTACTCCAGAACTGAATGTAAAAGAAGTCTGGATCTGGAAATGGCTTAAGAGTCCAACAAGGTACCCTCACCCAACTCTCACTTAGCTTTATCTTCGGTCATGACCTCATGAGTACATGTCAAGTTGTCTGAAAAAGGATATATGAAAGTTAACTAAGGATTTTACTTTCCTTCCCATTTAGACACACTCGCAGATACATATCTATAATCTTTTCAAGTTTAATAGTGATGGTGTTGTTGCTAGTAACTTCTTCGAACATATAATTAATTCTGTGGCTTTGGTTATTTCATAGTTTACTAACAAAGAGGAGACAAAAAAATATGTACCTCAGGTCCATAACCTCAGCTACTCACTCTATATTTTGGTAAACACATAATGGCATCAACTAATAAGTGCTTATTCTATAAGTGAGACACTGTAATAGGCCAGAGGGGTAGGGGACGGCAGTGGGAGAGTCTCCGGGAGGGGTCTCTGTAAACTGGAAAAGGTACTCATTGTGTTTGTTGTTGCTGTTGTCGTATAAAAGTGAACGAGGAGTTCCTTAATTCAAAAATCTAGCTGGAGAATCAGACCTAGTCCATGAAAAGACAACCCTATAAATCTTAAGGGTCCTGTGGGTGTCAAGCCTGAGACGTGTGATGTTCTAGAGGAGAGAACCAGTTCCAGGTGGAGTGGTGGGGAGAGCAGCTCCAAGAAGACTGAATCTCATCCATCTTTCTCATCCAGAAGAAGCCGAAACGCTCAGATCAAAATAAAATGCTGGGCACACATTGATTTTGGGAATCCAGCTAAGAGATCGTGTACTCTCAGTACACGATGGGCCACTCTCAGTCCACAGCTAGACTAGTGGAAGGAAGACCATGCCCTTTGAGCTCTGTTTCAAACTAGCTCCAGGACGCTGCTGAGCAGTAGCCACTGGACTCTGCTTTTGACCTGGGGTGAGGCCAAGGAAATTGCTTCAGCTACTGGCTTCTGAGAATATACTAACCCAAGGAAGTGATTTCTGAAAGATCAAGTTGGTGCTACCGGATCTGATCAAGTGTCTGACCATTACTGATTTTTAGCTAGGCCCTGTGATAACCCCAGGATCAGATCAGTATCTGAAAACAAGAGAAAACAATGAACATAATCAATTGTGTACCTATGATATGGCAAGCACTGTACTGGGGATTTAAATGATTTTCAAAGCTGATACCCCAGAAAGATCTTATCTCCTCCATTTCATGAAGTTGAAACTGATTCTCAAAGCCGGTAAAGGACATAGCCAAGGTTATACAACTCACCCGTGCTACATCTGGGCTTTGTACCTGGTGCCTCTCTGGTTTTATTTAATAAATATGTACTGTGCTTGGAACTATGTGCCCTTTGCTACACAAGAATCTGCAAGTAGATGGTCACAGAAGGGCTGGAAAATTCAAGACAAAAAAAAAAAAATCCTCCAAAAGCAATGCTGCTACCCTAAAGGCTGAATCTCAGGTCTTATTCTCCCTGCAGGCCTCTGCAACAGTCGTCAGACCCCAGAGCTAGGCAGACTCTTCATGGTTATTTCTATATGGGGAGGTCCAGGCTCCAAAAGCCAGTGCCACTGGCTGCTGGTGCGAAGCTGGTAGAAACCAGGCCTCCTGTGCCCCCAGGCCTTGCTCCCCAGCCTTCCCTTCCTGAAAGTACTGAAAACTCTCTAAACCTGGAGCTGAGTGTCCAAAGGAAATGGTCAGCTTCTGCCTTCACTGCTGCCTGTTCACCATGAAGATCTCCACCCAAGGCAAAGCAGGGAAAGATGAACATAGAGTCCTTCTCAAGAGGAGTCCTTTTCTCTTAGCCCCCCCCCCATTACTTCTCCTCAGCCCCCCAAGAGGAGGCAACTGCTACTGGAGGCTGAGTCTCCACATCCTGCTTTTGTCCCTGGGGCTCACAGGTGTTAACTCTAGTCTCTCAACTGTTGGATCCAGGGAAAATTCCATTTTGTCTCTCGGTTGGTGGTATCGACCAGCACCAAGGACTCTGAAATCTGCTCCTGGCTCTAAGTCTAGTCTCCTAATGTCAGCAGGAGGGGAAACCACTTTGGTTCCCAAAGTAATTCTCAGAGGTAGATGCATTTACCAGAACATAAGAGGGACCAGGGGAGATTCAAGCAGAAAGAAGGAGCATGAAGGGAGCATTCAGGGTGGGGGGAAGGGAAAGTGAGAGACCTAGTCTAGGAGTATTGAGGCCAGACAGACTCAGAGGCTCCAGGCCTGAGACACAACAGAGAAGAGAGGCTACTAAAATCCAAATTGCAACCCGAGAGGTCTGGGAAAATGGGGTTATCTGCGCCATAAACTAGGAAACTCTGCTCTTTTTGCTGGCAGTCTCCTGACCAGCTGCTTCCTGTCAAACCTGCAAACCCGGCTCCCTTCTGGTGAAATGGCTGTAGGTAAGGATGCATAAAATGTTCCATTACAGGCATATCTAAGGGTATCAAACAATCCACAGAAAGAATAGTCTAAATCTCCAAAGGCATATTTTTAAAGGACTGTAGCCAAATGTTCCCATGTAAATTAAAAAAAAAAAAAAAAAAGGCCGAGAGAGAAGCAGATAAACTTGAAAGTGTTTTCTGGGACCAGGAGCGGCCAAGGCTCAGTGGGGTTTGCCACAGGAGGCTGTCAAAACTCCGAAATGATTCAGGTCAAATCCTCTCCAGGCACAGGTGCCTCCCTGGAGGGCGCATACACTTTCGGGTTGAACTTTTTATGAAATCTAGCCAAGACGAGGAAGGGAACACAGATTTTCCCAACTTTCTCTGCAGTGGAAGGTGGCTTTAATTGGCTTCTGGTGAGGATTCCTTCCAGTCCTGTCCTCTCTCTGAGCCCCTACAGTGTAGACGCAATGTAATTTACCAAGGCCCACCCCCCTCCCCCCCAAACTAGCTGAAGGTGCCCTGCTGTACCCTTGGGGCAACAACCCCCCCTACTCCCCCCCCCCCCCGCCGGAGGGGGAGTGCAGAGAGGGCCAAGAGCCTTTGGCTGCATAAAGTCCAGCAGGTTAACCCTTCCTGCCGCTCCTGGGCCTGTCTGTGCGGGCTGGGCACAGCGCAGTCACACCGGAGTCCATGTGGAGGGAGCTGGGCAGAGCACCACTTGTATGCTGCGGCCAGGCCCTCCCTGCTCTAGGGGGACACGCTCCAAGTTGCCTGGCCTCTTTCTCCTGCCAAGAGACTCTGCACTATCACCCTTCCTTCATCTTCAAGACCCTCATAAGACATCTCTCTTGAATCGCAGTTGAGGGGAGGGGGGTACAGTTTCCACCCAGAAAGCTGTGTGTTTAGGGGGCCGCCGCCGGTCTTTCCGGGCCCTGCCCGGGGTCCGCTGGGAGCCGGGAGAGGCCGCCAGGTGGCGCTGCCCGAGCCCCGCGCCCGTTGCAGGTGGGGATTTTGCGTAAAGTCCGCGAGCTGGAGACCCAGGTGCCGGACGCCGGGGAGCCGGGGGAGGCGGGGGGATCGGAGCAACTCCGGAGCTCGCGGTGCGCAAGACCCAGCTCCCTGCCCCACTTGCCCGGCGCGCCGCTCCGCCCGAACTTGAGCCGAGCCCCCGGCCGGCCGCCGCTCGCACCTCGGGTCAGCAACTTCCCGTAGAAGGAGGCGCCCTCGTCGTCCTCCCACTTCCCACCCCCTCCCCAAGAGGGCTCAGGGGGCCGCCCGTCCCAAGAAAGGAAGCTGGCGTCGCCGAGGGCCCGGGCCCCTACTCACCGCGGGGCCTCTCTCGCCTTGCCCAGGGTGCCCATGGCCACGGCCGGCGCTCCCGCGGCCGCCTCACCTAGCGCGCCGAGACGGGCTCGGCGGGGCGCGGCGCATCGCCGCCACCGCCGTCGCCGCCGCCCGCGGGGCCCCCTCCGCCCCGGCCGCCCACCTGCCGCGCTCGGAGCGGGAGAGCCCGCCCGAGGCGCATCCGCAGGCACAAAGTTTCTGGGAGCGCGCCCTCTCGCCCTCCCGCGCGCGCGCACTCTCGCCCGCACCAACCACCTGACACGCGTTGATGCTATCGGCGGAGGAGCCGTGTGGCGCTCTTCGGCTCCTCTCCGAAACCCGCCCCCATCACTCGCGAGCGCCCCACCGCGCCGCCCGCCGCTCCCGGCCCCAGGCTGAAGTCCGAAGGGGAGCGGACGGCTCGGGAGGCTCCGGGGGGCGCCGCGGAGGAGGCGTGAGCCCGAAGGCTACGGCTTCGCGGAGCGGCTCTGGGGAGGAGGATCCCTCCCGCACTTCAGTCCCGCTTCGCCGGGCCCCCTGGCCCCTTCGCGGGGCCCCCTGTATCTATCGGAGCGCTGCCAGGGCGGGGTAGGGAGCTAACACCCAGGTGTGGCTCTGCCTCGGCCCGCGCCTTCCGTGCCTTCGTAGTGGCAATTTGCAGGACTTGGGCTGGAGATCGGCGCCCTGCACCCTGCGGGAGGCGGCGGTGTGGAGGTGCGCGCCGGAGGTGTGACCCGTATCTGGCGGGAGACAGCTGCCTGGCGTCTGTGGGTGTGGGAGATGCGGGGAGCGGTGGGAAGAACTTTGTGACAGCAGGCAGGGCCAGGAATGGTGCCCTAGCTCTGCTTGGCCCAAACACAGCGACGATAGCAGAGTGCGTTGTGCTGAAGGGCCTTCTGTAAGTTGCCTCACTGAAGCCGTCCCCCCAAATCCAGAGAGGTCACTGTTTTCGAGATGGGAAAATGACGGTTTAGAGAATAACGTGCCTCCTGTCAGACAACCAGTAAACAGCAGAGAGAAATGTGACCTGGGCTGAGATCTGTCTGACTCCCTGTAATCGCTGCTGGGCTGTCCTAATAACACTTAATAACACACCCATTATCACTGTCACATGCCTTAATTCTGGCCACAATAATAGGTGTCTTCCCAGCCATAATGTTCTGGACCTTAAAGTCTCCCTCCGTGATTTCATTTCTATATGTCTTCATGTTTATATGACACCTCCTAGAAAAAGAAACTTGCAAAGGTAACTTACAAAGGTACATACCTTACAAAAAAAAAAAGTGTGTGAAATAAAAAGTGAAAAATAAGTCATAAAATGGAGCCAGAAGTGAGTCATTTTTCTTAAATGCACCTAGAGTCCAATGCACTTGGCTACAAGTGGGACCAAAATTTATCTCCCAGATTTCTAGCAGTCATGTTCAAAAGGGAGCTTTGTATAAAATTCAATTTCTGTCACATGCAAGATCAAAAAAAAATTGTTCAAGAGAACATCAACTCTTCTTAATAGTAAGACCACTAAGAAATTTCTCCAGAGAATCCTCATGAACATTGGGTAATTGAACCAAGTTCTAGTCACAGCCATATATATAGAAGGAGCATGTGGATATTTAATAGACATTAAATTATAACACTTCTAGACTATACTGTACATGCATATGTATATATGTGAAATGGATGAACATACCCTTATGTAAATGCAAAATTATATGAAAGTATATGTTCATATCTACATCTACAGATAACTAGGCTATTTGGTGTATACGCACAATACTGAACACACATGTAAGCAGTTGCAGACACCTGTACATCTGAGTCTATTATGTGTGTAAGCATAGAAATTATTAGTTATTCATTAATTGAGTTTTGTTGAGTTTTTCTAAAGAAAGAGGCCTACTTCTGCTTGGAAAGCATCTTTCTCTCTGGGTTCCTGAGAGCCCTGCATTCTGCATGCATCTAACTCTGTGTCTGGGCCCACCCTGAGCTCTTTGATGAGGCTTTCTAACTATTCCTACTAAAGCGACTTGTCTTTTCCAAACATCTAAAAAAATCAGAAGCCGGCTCTATCTCTTTCTTTATCTTCTGCCTGGTGGTTAGTCTTCCTGGTGTTGTCTGAAGCAACCCTGACCTCAAGAACAAAGTTCTCCTTTTCTCTTGTTCTTTCTTCTGCTTCTCCTACCTCTCTGATGGGCAGTAGTCAGCGTCTCTGTAGTAGCTGAGAAGGTTTGAGGACCATTGTCTTCCTCTGCCTGCTTCTTGGGTGAGCTCATTCCTTGGGACTCTGTCATTCTTCCTCTTTTCAATCAGGACATCTTAACTGATGTCCATGGACCTTTTACTTGGCATTTTGGTGGGTATCTGTGAAGCTTCTGAAACATAAAACACCCGCTTTTATCAGATTTTCTAAATGATACATTACTCAGATTAGGTGTTTTTATTTTCTTCCGTGACTTCGACAGGACCCATATGACTCTCCGTCTGAATATTCGACTTCAATATCTAATATCCACACCCATGTTTCCAACTGGTCACCTTCTTTAATTGTCCCAAAGGACTTCCTCGCCATCTCCCCGGCCACATGGTGGTCTTGGCCCCCATTATCTCTGAATCTGGACATGTGTCATTGACTTATAATTGGCTTCCCTAATTACAGGACATCCTCTTCTCTGATCCTGCTTTCATTTCACTTTCAGAATTACCTGATCATGTCGTTTCTCTGGTTCCAAACTGCCAAGGAATCCCCGTTGCCTACAGAATAAAGTGCGAACTTGTCAACATTGGGCCCCTTCAAAACCGGACCTCATCTGTGCAGCCTAGCCTCTGGCCGTGCCCTCCCAGGCACCTGACCTCTTAGATTGCACCGCAGCACTCTTGCTATAGCTGTGCCCGGTGCCCTCGCAAGCTTTTGCTTCTGCACTTCCTTCCTTTCACCTGGTTAACACACAAAGGCACAGTTTTACCCAAAGCATGTTAAACTGACAAGTCACTCCAGAGGACACACACAGGGCTACCTCCCAGGTGCAGAGGGATGCAAACCCAACTGCCTGCTTGTGCTTGGAGAACCTATTGGAGGCCACAGCTTCTACTCTGCTGCTTAACATCTATTCTTCCATTTAAGATATATATTCACTGGTTGCCTACTTAGTGTCAGATGCCATCCTTGGCATTGAGCATTGGGTAGAGAATAAGACAGGCAAGACCCTAGTTCACAGAAGCTTACATATCTAACAGGCAGACAGGCATCAAGTCAACAAACGAACAAAGACACCACGGTTTTACACTCTCGATTTCCAGGAGCTGCCACTTCAGAGTCGGGTTAGCCCCCGCGATGAAGACACCATGAGGTGTCCCAGTTGAGGCCCCCACATGGACCTGTGAGGAGGCAGCTGCTACATTTAGGGGCACAGAGTTCCAGAGGAGAGTGACGAGAGATGGAGAGGCAAAGGAAGGGGCCAACGTGGAACCATCCTTTACTCTCCTGCTGAGGGCTGCTCCTGTTTCTGAGACACAGAGAACTGGCCTCATTGTTTTGCTGCTATGTTGGCTGTCCCAAGCAACAGCACACTGAACACTGTAACTTCCTGCTGCTGCTCACCTTGGACCAAGGCTAGAGGGCTTGTCCATACAAGAAGCAGCGCCATTTTGCTCCGTGCCTGTAAGTTGGGGGCTTATGGTGGAAATCCTGCTGGTTTCTTTCTCCTTGTGTGTCCTCTCATGGATGCAGCAGCATGCCTCCCTGGGAGCCTCTCTGGTTATGGGCCAGCTGTTCTGGATAGTATTCTGTCCCCTCGAGGCACCCCCAGAATTCTCCAAGGGAGACTTTATGAATGTCCTAGAATTATATTTTAAGATAGCTCATCCTAGATACAGACCTTAATTGCAAATATACATTCTTAATTTCAGCTGCTTTGAAGGATGCTGCCCGGCTCTGTGAAGCCCCTCCCCCACAGTCAGATTTATTTATATCACACAACCGATATTTTTTATTTTGGATTTTTTTTTTTTTTGGCTTCTAACACAACAAAGAAACAGAAATCCCCATTGTCTCATGGCTTTTACTCTCCTCAGATGGGCACCCCTTGAAGGGGGCTTTGAACAGAGGAGGAACGGAATGGGACTTCTGCTTTAATGGGGTCACTCAGGTTGCTGAGTTCCAAAGTGACTCATGAGAGGGAAGGATGGAAGTGGCCTTCATAGTTTCTAACTCCTTGGTCGACCAGCCCAGTGGCTTTCCAACTGCTTTGAACATTACCTCACGATGAGCAGTACGAAATTATATGTTTTACACTCTGTGATTCAGATGTACATTGACACTACCTACATGTGAGACTGAAACACAAGCTCTGTGAAACACAATCCTTTCAAATATATATTTTTTGAATGACATTAAGAAATGAACTCTGGTCAGGACGAGATTGATCCAGGACTGGGTTGGATCATAGTTTATGAACTCCGAAGGCTCCCAAGCCTACCTGTCATGATTAAAATAGATCTTGATGAATACTTCTGGAAAAGGGAACTGGTTGGCTCTGCGTATGGGGGGGGGGGTGGCTGGCATCTTCAAGTTCATTGTTTCTCCTTTTGTAACTTTTATTTTTGTATTATGTGCAAACATCTACTCAATAAATAGATCCTATTTTGAATCATTCTGGCAGAGAGCTTACTTTCTGATTCTGACCTGCATGGCTTTGAAAAACCAGAGGCTGGGCCAGTAAAGGTGAGTTACCAGTGAATCTATTTTGTTCAAATTCATGGAAAAAAAAAAAAAGAAAGAGGGGCACCTGGGTGGGTCAGTGGGTTAAGCCTCTGCCTTAGGCTCAGGTCATGATCCCAGGACCCTGGGATCGAGCCCCGCATCAGGCTCTCTGCTCAGCAGGGAGCCTTCTTCCCCCTCTCTCTTTGCCCGCCTCTCTGCCTACTTGTGATCTCTCTCTCTGTCAAATAAATAAATAAAATCTTTAAAAAAAAAAAAAGAAAGAGAGAGAGAGAGAAAGAAAGTCAAACAATATGTTTTCCACAAGTATTTGGGAGGCAGAATGGCACAGTAGTTAAAAGCAGGAGCTCTGGAGTTCAACTGATTTTGGATTTCAGCCCTCACGCTTCCTGGTAATGTGACCCCGAGCAAGGTAACTTTTCTAAGCCTCGGTTTTCATGTCTGTAAAAATGGACGCAAGCAAAGCCTACCTCATGGGACCTTGCTAAGGATGATATGGCACGGTCTACACCTAGCACGCAGTAACCGCTGAGGACATACTGTTTGGCGTGATGATTCTGTGCCAAGTTGTGGGCATTCAAAGTGATTGCTTTGAGAACCTAGTTAAGCGCTAAGAGATCACACCGAAGGGACAGCACCATAGCTCTTGATTGATGGGGAGCCAACTTCTCAGAGGAAGTGAGGTCTGGGTTAATATGCAAAAGGTAAGATGAACAGTGAGCAGAGCAGAGAGCAAAGGGGAGGAAGGGGGCAGAGAAGAGAGGATGGGGGAGGGGAGACAAGAGGACGGGTGGGGAGGGGAGGGGTGGAGACTGAGGAGGGGAAAGTCTTTCAGAGAAAAGGAAGGTGGGGAAGTAAGAAGGAACAACAGCTTTGCTGAACCATAACACTCAGGGACTGACTCTGATTCCCCCACACCCCGCCCCTGCCAATGTATAAATAAGGTTTTCAAGTCTGACTTAATCTTATTGCCTTGGCAGAATCTGAGAGGCTTCACACCTTGAAGAGTTCCCCGTGAGCTCTTTAAATCCCCTCCACTTTAGATGTGATTCAATTAACACCACTCCTCAAGTCTGCCTTTGGGTGCTTGAAATGAACTGTTGAAAAAGGACCCAGTTAATTAAAATCCAACACTGGGCTCCTTTTCAAGTGGCTGGCATGGCAAACCCAAGGGCAATAACTTAAATGCTAAATCTAGTTTTGTAATGCAACCACTATCTTTAAAACTCCAATTGTGCACCCAGCACCATACCACATTAATGCTACTCAATAATTTAACATGTACAAAGACACATGGGTAAAAGCTGGGGAAAAAAACGTTCATAGAAAGATTCAAATGGTCTGGACCCGCCAAAGGATGTGGTTTTCTGGGGACAAAAACTGTTTAATATGCACTCAAAAAGGTACTGTAAGAAGTATGGTATAGAGAGGAAAACTCCTGAATATTAATAGATGTATTTGCATATGAGCAGTGGAGAAAATCATTGTAAACTAATGGGGTGAGTGCTTTTCAAACTGGGATCGTCTCCAGACACATAGTTAAGAATCTAAAAGAAAAATGTTTTCCCTTTAAAAAGGGATCATTCTTTCCTCCTATTTAGGAAATACTAAAGTAACTTATTTCACGCCCAATTTACGAGCAGTAGGTGGGGTTCGAACACCCAATCCCACTGCTCTGTGCCAAAGCCCAGTCTCCCCCCACCCCACCACGTGGGGAGTATCTTTTCGTTCAGTCTGATCCTTTGTAATCCTGTAACGGGCTTCTGTATTCCTTTGGTTTTGGAAGTAGGAAGTGAGGCTCTGGGGGCCCCACTGAGAAGGGTGTCTCTTTGACCTTGTAGGTAACTGTGTTGTGTTTCATGAATAACAGAGTCACACCCAAGAGAACATCATGCCAATTAGAAATGCATTGACTAAAAAACAAAGCCCAAAGCTTCAATTTGCTGCAAGTATTGATTAACATTGATCAGCCTCCATGCCTAATTGGCAACCGACTCAAACCTTTTGGTCAAAGTAATTTCTCAGCGTGCATCCGAACGATCGCCAAAATTTACTATAAAAGAAAACTGTCTTTTGTGTTTTATATTG
This sequence comes from Mellivora capensis, assembly GCA_004024625.1. NCBI lineage: Eukaryota > Metazoa > Chordata > Mammalia > Carnivora > Mustelidae > Mellivora > Mellivora capensis. The sequence goes on along the minus strand of PISX010005399.1, from coordinate 88,608 downwards.
CCTTTTTTCCACTGCACCTTGCATCAAACTGGGGATCCTTTGAACAAAGCCTGTAGCCTGAGAAGTCTGCATTGTGGCTTCATGAGTATGGATAGAGACCTCACTGCCAACCAAGAAAGTCAACTGGCTGTTCAGCTGAATTGATTTTAAATTAACCAGTGAAAAGCACTGCCATATGTTGTGATAAATCCAGTCAGTGCCCATTTAGGTGTGATTTTTCAAGTGTTCCAGAAGTGAGGCTTTGCTCCTTGAGAAAGGTTACCACATGCTGCACCTTAATTTGGCCCAGGCAGGTGTGATCCTGCTGGAGTGTTACTGCTTTGACGTCATAAGTTTGTATTTGGGTGGGGGGTGGTAGGGTGAAGAATCTGGGTTAGACTTATGATGGAAAGAGACAAGTTGTATATAATCAATGTTGGCAGTTGTCTAGAAAGTTCTCCTAAAAATCTGAGCTGTTGTGACTTTGGCCTATTCCAGCCAGAGGGAGGTAATGGGTTGAGGAGGAGGTGGGGATGGGTGGTAGTTGAGTTTGCCTCAGGGCTTCCAATAGTAGGGGCCATATTTTGATATTTGTGGGCCCCTTCCTCCATAAAAATGTATTTTATGGGGACTCTTGGGTAGCTCAGTTAAGCATCTGCCTTCAGCTCAGGTCATGATCCCAGGGTCCTGGGATGGAGTCCCACATCGGGCTCCCCACTCAGCGGGAAGTCTGTTCTCCTTCTCCCTCTGCCTCTCCCCCTGTTTGTGCTCTGTCTCTCTCTCTCAGATGAATAAATAAGATCTTTAAAAATATACTTTATGATTGTATTAGCATAAAGATGAATATCGTCCAGGATGAATTTTTTATTATATACTCACTCATCAATTTTTTTCCCTTCTAATTTTGAAAGAAATTAAATTAAAACAATTTAAATGGGCCTAAACAGTGTGCTCTAGGCACTGCACCTCCTGGATTCGCCTGCCCTGGGAGTTAGGCTGTCTTCATGAAAGACAGAATGTTCTTTCTTGGGTCCAGGCAAGTCAGTGGCTTCTAGATGTTGAAAAATGTTGGTATAAAATAAGGGACAAAGTGAGCTTTAGGAGGAGCTCCCGCTGTCCCTTTTGGACATGCAGGAGGGAGGCACAGGAAAGATTACCTGGAGAATAGTAAGATGAGAGATGGGATGGAAAGCCAAGGCTTGCCTGGAGAGGAGAGGTTAAACTAGGGTCTAGCCTAGAGGGACCAAAACAGTAGTACTTACTGACCAGCTGCCTTAGGGATTAAGCAATGCTTGTCCTATACCTATAAGTACCTATTGCTTCCATGTGAGACTTGAACTTGGGGCTAATGTACCTGTGGCCCAGCCAGAAAGGGCCTGCCAGCCCCCAAGGTACTGCAGAAAGTAGGCTCCACCCTTGGGCACAACTGATAGGTGGCAAAACAACAAGCAGACAGAAAAGGGCCAACTTCCATGTCAAGCTACACTGATCTAGATCCTAGGATCATGTAGAATGCTTTTTACTTTTTTTTCTCTGCATTTTCAGTTTACCCTGAATCCCCAATGATGATTATATGAGCCAACACAGTGAGTACTTCCCACATGTCACTCACTATGCCAAGAAATAAATAAACATTATTTTATTTCAACCTCACAAAAAAATCTTTATGATTTACCTTTGTTGTCCCCACTTTATAAATGGGGATTTAAGGCTCAGAAAGGTAGTGTGATTCACCCAGGGATGCATTGCTAGTGGAAGGTGAATCTGGGTTTCAAGTCAATATGATTCTGGAGGTTATCACCATGTGCTACATTGCCCACTCGCAATTAGGTTTTGCACCCCAAAACAGTTGAGTTTGTTGGCAATTACTCATTATGAAATTCTGGGTAGGCAACCAGTGCTAACCATATTGTTGAGGATCCCAGTGTTGGGATGTTGATGCTATCTTTCATCTGTCTTATCAACCACAAGTTATAAACCCGAGCATCACAGGGATCAACATTTTGGTCTGTTACAGCTGCTCCCTGACCCAGCTCAGGCTAGAACTGTCCCTAAAAAGAGTTGGCCATTGGTGTGGGGACAGAGAGCCACTGATTTTTTTTTTAAGATCTTATTAATTTATTTATTTGACAGATCACAAGTAGGCAGAGAGGCAGGCAGAGAGAGAGAGAGAGAGGAGGAAGCAGGCTCCCTGCTGAGCAGAGAGCCCGATGCGGGGCTCGATCCCAGGACCCTGGGATCATGACCTGAGCTGAAGGCAGAGGCTTTAACCCACTGAGCCACCCCGGCGCCCCGAGAGCCACTGATTTAAGCCTTCTTTGGGCCCTACCCCAGGGTTTCAATGTAAGTTATTGGAAAAAGGAAAGTCTAAGCTTGTCAATGTGTTACAAATATGGTGGTCACCTTTATATATCAGTTCTCACTGTGACAGGTGAACAGTGTGTGGTGACAGGTGTCATAGCTCTAGAGTGTGTGTGTCTATACATGTGAATGGTTCCCAGACTGAGCCAGTACATGGTTCCCACTACAGTCTCTTCTCCATGATTCTTTTTTTTTTTTTTTTTCGGGGCTTTGATCTTCTCTTTAAGAAATGAGAGATTATTAGATCAAGTGATTCAAGCATTATTCCTTAGGGCTTTCTTGCTACAACCCCAGAGATTTGATTTGTTTATTTATGTGAAAAGAGTTTTAGCTGTCATCACACTTTCTTTTTTAAGTTCTCCCAACTGAGCTATTAATGGAATTGCATTCCAACATTAAAACCTACTCTCAACCAGTGTGCAATATAAATACAGATATTTGGCCTAGCCTGGTAAATTAGGAGTGAAGACTGATTTTGACTTTTCTGGGTTTTGGATTATTTTCTCCAGTTCCTCAAGTGCCCAGCCCAGACCATCCTTTCCTGGAACGTCCCAGAAACCCAGTGTTCTCAGCGTCTTCCTACTTTGTTGCCATACCCAGCCCACTCACAGCTTCTGATACAGAATCGGTCCTGAAGAAGAAGAGTCCCTCACTCACCTTGCTTTCAACTCAGAGCAAATCATGTGCCAGAGATGTCCTGTCTCAGCGGTGCTGCTTTTCTTCCTGATCCTCGGCTTCTCTCGAAGACTCAGAGGTGACACACAAACTACTTTCTCCTGCTATTATTCTATTAGTGCCTTGCTTTTCCTTTCACTCTTTTAGGACCTTTGAGGACTACTTTTCATTTTATGTTCTACTTAATGCAATGCCTGCATCTCTGCCAGCCCCGAGAGCACACACCAGACCCTGTTCTTGCAAACACTGGAGAACACGAAGGAAGATGCAAGTGATCAGCTGCTCAGGACGCCTATAACACAGGACCTGCCACAGGGGCCAGATGTAAGGAAGGATGGAGGTGCTGCCGGTAGGGTGGCCCACCTATTTTCTAGCTTTTGCTACAAAGAATCATGTTCCGTCCAGGTTCCTGAAAAATAACTCAACTATGTCCCATGCTACTTCATCCTCTGGGGAAAGGTTTTTCCCTCTACTCAGACTTACATTCTTGCCCTTGTCACCTGGAGACAGGGGGTTGAACTGCCTGAGACGGACAATAGTCTTCCCATTTTTTATGCTAAATCTTTACTAAGGTCATATACTCCAAACCTCCAAAAGGCTTCTGAGAGTCAAGGGTGACTTCTGACTCACAGGGTCAAGGCCCAGGGTGTTAGGCAGGTGTAGCTTTACCTGACTGGTAAGTCTCTGTTGCGTGACATGAATAGGGCAAAAGCTAAAGAAAATTGGGCTTTCAAGAGATGGTCTGAAACAATCTTTGGGTCCCTGGTATTCAGGGTTTCATCCCTCACTGAACCAGGCTGCTCATTTTGTAGGGAGAAAGTTCATGGAACTGTGCTCGCTGGAAGCCAAGTGGATTTGGACTGGCAGGCCAGCCGTCACAGAGAGCAAGTGCTCATTGCCTTGCATAAACTTGATCTGGAAGGGGAAGAAATAGATAACCCTTTCCTGTATTTTCTGCATTTATTCTCATCTGGTGTTTCATGAGGGCCATGGCTATACTTACAAGCACGTATCCAACCAAACAGAATCATTCCAAAAGAGAATAGAGCTCAGGGAAATTGTTGTCAGTTTACTAGGCTCCTTCTTCCCTTTATTTTATTTTTTTTACTTCTTTTGAAAGCTATTGAAGTCTAGTTGTTTCTTAGGGAGGTCTAACTCAGATCCAGAGCCAGTGCTGTCTGGAGGACTCAGGAGGGTCTTATCAACTGTAACACTGACCTTAGGAGGTGAATCCTGTTCTTGGCATGGCTGGGCCCAGCACTCTGAGACCTCCAACGACCCAACAGACATTTAAAGATGCACCGGTCTGTTGGGGGAGATTTAGGGTTGTGGGAGTCCTCTGGAAACATGCTAGACTCAGTCTTCATGACTGGAGACTGTCTAACACAGAGCAGTTCTAGACTTTCAGGGCTGAGGGGTGGGGAAGCCCAAACCTTCCTGAATTTTTCCTGGGATTTCAGTAGATGGGTGGTGCCTCTTGGTTCACAGAGGACTTTCCCTTTTGTGTCTTTATTACTCACAAGAGTCCTTCCCAAGGCGCAGAGATAAGTGGCTTGTCTTGGGCTGCAGGGTGATTCATTAACAAATTGAGAATTATGCCATGCCTTCAAAGTCTAACTTGGCCTCCTGACCAAAACAGTATTGAGTCTTTCTTCAAAAGATCAAGTCACATGGTAAAGCATTGGTCTTTGCCTTTGTTGATCTCATTTCTGGTTTCTAGCAGGTATTATTTGAAAAGTTTGATTAGCCTTTATAATTGATCTGCATCACACAATTTTGTTTTTATATGCTCCTCCTCTGCTGCATTTTTGTTTCATGTAAAAAGATAGAAATCCATGTAATAAAAAATAAAATGGCATATCAAGATTGTCTATATCCTGGAAACCATCCCTGCTGTAGTCTTTGTTATGGGCTGCACCTGCTCTCATAGTTTAGGGAAGCAAGCACTCAGCTCAATGACTAAGAGCAATTTTAGTATTGACCTTGAATGTGTCATTTTTGTTTTCTCATGGGGACTTGTATGTATAAACTGGAAGCACACATTCATACCATGGACATAAATGTCAAAAGTCTGTGGAATTTCATAGCTTGTTTTGCTGAGAAAAAAAAAAAATCCCTAAGAACATTGATCAGAAATCTGATGAATTTCCGGAGGGGCTAGATGGCCTCAGACGTTTGCTCCTCTTCCCTCTCCTCTAAAGCTGCACTGGCCAGACACCGTTAAACTAGTTCCCAAAGAGGTCAGGGGCCATCAGACATTGAGTTTTATAGAGTTTCCCTCAGCTTTTAAGTAAACGGTGTTAGGTTGCTAGTTCAGTTCTTTGCTTCTTTGCTTTGTACACTAGACAGGGCACTCCTGAAATCTTGGTCTTCCCAGCAATGCTGGAGTTAGCAGCACCTGTGATAACTTCCATCTCACGTAATCTTGACTGAACTCCATGCTCTTCAGGTAGTGACGTGGTATAGTTGAACATCATTAGTCCAGACTCAGTCTTTTTTGAGATTAGTCATTCCAGGGTAGGAGATGAAGCTTACTATTTAAAAAAAAATTCATATGAAGAAACTGTTTATTAAGCCTAAGTATATGATTGTAGGAAGAAAGGGCTCAATGCTAAGAAGAAAACTCTTTGAAGATCCAAATACTTTTTTAAAGGTTGTGGCTACTAATTACAGAGAAGTTGAACAAAGTAGACCGAGCAACATTCTAAATGAATTTTCAATTGTTATTAAAGTTAAGTTAAAGTTAAAAGTAAAGTTAAAAAATAAAAATAATACAAAACTCCATATCCTTAAAGATGTTCTATAGATGAGACTTAAAAATATACGGCATTGGCCTTATTCACATCAATTGATCCAAACTTGAGAAGTTTAACTAAGTGTCATAATGTTATAAGGTTGGGAGGGACTGATTGAATCATGATTTCTGAGGACCATCTCAAGCTCTGGGTTTTGAGTGTGGTCTTCAAATGCAGGAATCTGTTCAGGGATGTGTGTGTGTGTGTGTGTGTGTGTGTGTTTGTGTGTGTGTGTCTGAAGGTGTGCACCCATGCAGGTGTGTGTGCTGTGATGACAGACGTTCAGTGCTGAAGGAGTGTAAGGGAGCAGACCCACGGAAGAGAGTAAGGGCATTTGAGGTTACCTACAGAAAAGAGAAAAGAAATCATCTTGGAATTAGTTAAGTAAAAGAGAGACTTTGCAGCATCAAAAAACAGAGAGGGAAGTTAGAGGCCCATATAACTTCATCAGAAGTATTAAGATCTTTGACAGAATAAAATTGGAACCCACCAGAATAGAACTTCTGAGATAGATAGTTATTTCTACATTTGCATAGGGTTTATGTTTGGGGATAATAAATGAGTTTTGAGGTTTGTGGCTTAGAATAAGAGGACTGTATTATAATCCCAACACTAGCAATGATGAAAAAAATCCAATTCAACCAATTTTTAGGGAGAACAAGGAAATGCACAACTCCTTCAGGAGCTTTTTTTCTAGTTAGTAGAATCTTTCTTATTTTTCATTCTTCCTTTGATGCTGGCAAATTGCTTCATTCCTCTGAGGCTGATTTTTAAAAAAAGTTGTTTTTTTTTATCATGTTCAGTTAGTCGCTGTATAGTACATCATTAGTTTTTAATGTAGTGTTCAATGATTCATTAGTTAACGTATAACACCCAGTGATCATCGCAGCATGTGCCCTCCGTAACACCCATCACCCTGTCATCCCCTCCTCCCACCTCCTTCTCTTCTGAAACCTCCCTCTCTTCTCTTCTTTGTTTCCCACAGTCCATAGTTTGTCATGGTTCCTCTTCCTCTCCGATTTCTCCCCCTTCAGATTTCCCTCCCTTCCCCTATGGTCCTCCGTGCTATTGTTTATGTTCCACATATGAGTGAAACCATCTGATAATTGTTTTTCTGCCTGACTTACTTCCCTTAGCATAATCCCCTCCAGTTCCATTCATGTTGATGCAAATGGTGAGTATTCATTCTTTCTGATGGCTGAGGAATATTCCATTGTGTATATGGACCACATCTTCTTTATCCATTCTTCTGTTGAAGGACATCTTGGCTCTTTACACAGTTTGGAGATTGTGGACATTGCTGCTATGCACATGGGGTACATACGGCCCTTCTTTTCACTACATCTGTATCTTTGGGGTAAATACGTAGCAGTGCAATTGCTGGGTTGTAGGGTAGCTCTATACTTAACATCTTGAGGAACCTCCATACTGTTTTCCAGAGTGGCTGTACCAGCTTGCATTCCCGCCAACAGTGTAAGAGGGTTCCCCTTTCTCCACAGTCTCGCCAACATTTGTTGTTTCCTATTTTGTTAATTTTTGCCATTCTGACTGGTATAAGGTGGTATCTCATTGTGGTTTCGATTTGTATTTCCCCGAGAGCTAGTGATGTTGAGCATTTTTTCATGTGTCTGTTAGTGACTTGTATGTCTTCTTTGGAGAAGTGTCTGTTCATGTCTTCTGCCCATTTCTTGACTGGGTTATTTGCTTTTTGAGTGTTGAGTTTGAGAAGTTCTTTATAGATCTTGGATATCAGCCCTTTATTTATAATGTCACTTGCAAATATCTTCTCCCATTTCGTGGGTTGCCTCAACAGTTCTTTTGACTGTTTTCTTTGCTGTGCAAAAGCTTTTTATCTTGATAAAGTCCCAAAAGTTCATTCTTGCTTTTGTTTCACTTGCCTTTGGAGCCGTGTCTTGAAAGAAGTTACTGTGGCCAGTGTCAAAGAGGTTAGTGCCTATGTTCTCCTCTAGGATTTTGATGGATGCCTTTCTCACATTGAGGTTTTTCACCCATTCTGAATTATCTTTGTGTGTGGTATAAAGGAATGGTCCAGTTTTATTCTTCTGTATGTAGCTGTCCAATTTTCCCAACACCACTTATTGAAGACACTGTCTTTTTTCTATTGGATATTTTTTCCTGACTTGTCAAATATTAGTTGACCATAGAGTTGAGGGTCTATATTTGGAGTCTCTATTCTGTTCCATTGATCTCTGTGTCTGTTTTTGTGCCAATAACACACTGTCTTGGTGATCACAGTTCTAAGGCTGGTTTAAAATGACAGATGTGGACACCACATACCTGTCTTTATCTTACATCCACTATACTGCTCTGAGCATGAATGGACACTATGCCAAAACAGATTATTTTTGTGGCTGTCTAGGGTTCTTTGTCCATAGGGATGACCTCTTCCCACATTATTTGGATAGTTCTACTTCCAGATGTTATTTGGCATTTCATAGTTTCATAGCCCCTTCCAGCTCTCAGTTAAGCCAGCTTGCCCACCCATCTCCTGCTGGTGGAGCAAAGGTGAGCCACCTAGGCAAGGCAGGGGCTCTGTTGCCATAGCTCTGGAGCATGTGGCTGGGGACAGAGGTTTCAGGAAACCTTTCTCTTTCCAGGATGCCAGCATTTTGAGCCAAGCTAACACATAACAAAGTGATATCATTGGGGTTCCTCCAAAAAAAAGTAGCTTCCTCACTCATTGGCTCCAAGGCCTGGAATTCCTATCAAAAGAGCTAGATACATATGGCTACATGTATGAATTGAAGCCTTCCAAAATATGGCTACTCAAGTTAGAGAGGAAATGGTAAACCTAGAACCGGCATCTTGATATTTAGTCTTTACCTTTAGTGTTTTTTACTACTAACCAGGTTGCTTTCTCCATAAAATATTTTACCTTTAGAAATATTTTAGCACAATTCGTTCAGTGGACTAACGGCCTTCAACAGATAAACAGTCTCTATTTAGAATGTGGTCTAGAGCAGATGAGTGTGGATGTGTTTTTTCCAAGTTTCTATTATGAATTTCAGATGTAGAAGTTGAAAGAAGAGTGTGTGGAACATTCATCTACCTTCTGTCTAGTCTTAACATCTATTAACAGTTTGCCCTATTTGCTTGCTTTCTTTTAAAAAATAATTTTTAGTGGTGGCTGGGTGGCTCAGATCAAGTGTCTTCCTTGGGCTCAGGTCATGATCGCAGGGTCCTGGAATCGAGCCCCACATCAGGCTCCCTGCTCAGTGGGGAGTCTGCTTCTCCCTCTGCCTCTGGCTCTGCACCCCCTCCCCCTCATTGTGCGTTCTTTTTCTGCTCTCTCTCTTAAATAAATAAATAAATAAAATCTTTAAAAATAAACAAAAACTAAAAATAATTTGTAGATATCATACTTTACCCCTAAATACATCAGCTTAAATCTCATAAGTATAAGAAGATTTTCCTACATACCCATAATTTTCATTTATAACAACAATAATTCTATAATAGTAACTAATAACTAATCTATAGTCTCTTTTTTCCCCAGTTGTCCAGTTCCTATTCAAATGTTCTCAGTTCCCCTAAGAATGTCTTTTATAGCTCTTTTCTCTAGAACTAGGATCCAGATTAGAATCACTTACTGACTTTGGTCATTATGTCACTTTAATTTCTTTTAATCGAGAACCATATTTATAGTACAGTAGGAATTAGCCAGATATAGCTAGTAAGCACTTAAAATGTGGCTACTCCAAATTGAGGAGTACTTTATCTAAAAAGTTTTTTCATGTCATCTCTACACCCAATGTGGGGCCTGAACTCACAACCCTCAGATCAAGAGTTGCTGTACCAACTGAGCCAGCTAGGTGTCCCTGAGATGTACTTTAAGTCCCAAACATACATAAAATTCTGAAGGCTCAATATAAAATACAGAATGCAAAGTATCTCATTAGTATGATTTTAAAGTTGATAATGCGTTGCAATAATATTTTGGCTATACTGAATTAAATAAAATATGTTATAAAAATTGGTTTCAGCTACTTATTTCTCAAATGTGACCACCAGCAGATTAAAAATGACTTATATGGTTTGCATTGCATTTCTATTGGACAGAACCAGTTCTAGAATACACCTCATTCCTTTCTGCTCTATGACATTGACTTAAATGTTTGACAGTTGTCTTTAGACTATCAGATACATTTTGGTGAGAAAGAAAAGGCTAGAAAAAACCTGCAGGAAAGATTATATCTTGGGAGGGCCTGGATGGATGTCCTGATGAGAGGAACCCCAAAGAATCTGCTGAAAGAAGGTCCTGCAAACCTCCCTCCATGTCATGCATTTGCTCGACCTAGCTGGTGGGTTGACTCTTGCTCTGTCTCCTTCACATAGATTTGTAGAGTGTCTGAGAATTCACTTTCATGTCATGTATTAATTTTTCTTTTTTTCCCTACTGGATTTTTTTTTTTCTCAGTCTTTTTCCTTTTCCTTCCTGTGCTTGCTCACTTCTAAATTCATCCTCTCAGTTCATTTTGGGGGAAGCCAGGTGCCCTGGAGTGCTGTTTCAGCCATCTCTCAAGAGTTCCTGGACATTGTTGCCTGGGTAGATCAAGAGGTGTTAGAGACAGTTCAGACTATATGGGAGATCATCCTTTAAGTCTTCCCTTCCCCTTCCCGCAGGGCTGACGCCTGACCCCGGGGCCAGCTCCCTGCCAGGATGGTCAGGCAATGAGTCCTCAGACATCTGTTTTGAAGACAACAACTTTTCATTTTTAATTACAAAAATTATGTGTGTTCATTTTAGTAAAGATATGAACTATAGATAAGGAGAAAAATTTCTTACTCTGCCCTGATCATATACAATAGTATAGTTTGGCTGTTCCTGGCATGACAGCCATCTTCTTGAAGGTCCGCTATTCATTTCCTATTGCTGCTGTAACAGTCACTCCAAATTTAGTGACGTAAATTGACACAAATTTACAACCTCACCATTGAGCAGGTCACGGTCTGAATTGAGTCTTATGGGCTAAAATCACATGTTGACATGTTCCTTCTGGAGGATCCAGGGGCAAATCCTTCCCAGCTTCTGGAAGCTGCTGGCGCTCCTTGGCTTGTGGTCATTTCCTCCACCTTCATAGCTCAGCACTCTGATCTTACTTCCATTGCCACATCACTTTTTTCTGACTTTGTCCCTCCTGCCTCATTTTATGAGGACCCTTGTGACCACACTGCACCTACCAGGATAATCTCCCCATCTCGGGATCTCTCATGTCTACCTGCAAAATCCCCTTTGCCATGTAAGGTAGCAGATTGATGGGATTAGGTAGCAGATTCCAGGGATTAGGTCATAAACAATTTGGGGGATCCACCATTCTATCTAGCCTATCACCTTCCCATCCTCAAAACACATTCTGATGGGGATGCCTGGGTGGCTCAGTTGGTTAAGCGTCTGGCTTCAGCTCAGGTCATGATCCCAGAGTCCTGGGATCAAGTCCCAAACGGGCTCCTTGCTCAGCAGGGAGCCTACTTCTCCCTCTGACTACCACTCTCTCTCTCTCTGTCTCTGACAAATAAATAAATATACAAAAAAACCCACATTCTGTTGTTTGTCTGCACTTCTATACATGCAAATGGTTATTGTTATAATAGGAGGAATAGTGAGATTTTAATTTGTTTTGTGGTAAGAGAGAAAAGAAAAAGCAGAAGGGGAGAATGGAAGGCTCTGGAGGTCTATTCTAGGTCTGGCTGAGGTACTGGGCTTGAGACCTGCTGAGAGGCAACCATAAGGAGATATGGATTTGAAAAAGTTTCTGTGCCTCTGGGCACATGCAGGCCTGCTTTGGGATCATGAGAAAATGTGGCTCAGAGTTACCTCTTTTATCGAGGACCCAACAGATGTCCCATGCACTGGGGATGGAAGAATGGGGGCAGCTGGATAGGACAGTGTGGTATGGACACGCTCATGCTTTTGGTGCCAGTGGTAGAGGTCATGCATGAGAGAGAGCTGGTAGGTGAGAGAAGGGACAGGCGCATGCCACAGGTCAACTAGACGATCATGGGCACAGTGATGCCCCATTTAGAGGCTCCCAGAAAGTTCTCCTATGACACAAATGGAGATACCAGAGGCTGAACATGTGTGCATGTGTGGTTCCAGTTAGCAATATATCATGAATACCTTTTCCATGTAAGTAATTTCCTTCTACGATATATGGGACTTGCCCGTATTCCATGTTTGGAGATGTACCAATATTTGTTTGACAACTACCTTCTTGCTGGGGTTCCCAATTTTCCATTTTAAACCATAGTAGGATGAACATTCTTGAAGCTTTCACAAACCCACGGTTACTTCCACGGGATAACTTACCTGAAAGTAGACTTGCTGGACCTATAGGAATCATTCCGAGGCTTTTGAAGTATGAAGTACAGTTTCCTTACCTGCAAGGGGAAAGGGTGAGATGAAATTGGTGGCTTTCAAGCTGTTTTCTTTTCTTTCCAGCCTATAGACTCTGCCAGCAGAAACTTCTGCCACAACTGGGAAGTAAATCAATCAGAGGTGAGCGCACTGGCACTGTGGCAGAGGGGGGCTGGGCCCATCTGTTCCTGCCTCCCCACCGGAACTTCAGGTCTCTGAGACACACAGTCTGCAAACCACAGGGCAAGGTGACCTCACATTCCTCTGCACTGACATCTCTGCTATCAAGTGCTTTGAATGAACTGCCAGCAGTCTAGACCATGCTGAGATCACGGTTGCTCGGTCCCCGTCAGACCCCTCCCCCCACTAAGAGGTGGCTCGTAGGTACTCGTTCATCCTAGATGGCAGCCAATTCACAACAGGCCAGAAGCCAGAGGGGTCCCGCAGGCCACACCTGCTGGAGGGAGATGACTGGGGGGCCCGTATGTGACAGACAAATTCGGGAAATTCCTGTGACTCAGAACTCGGGGAATGTAGACCGTATAGAATAGAAATATAATTTGAGATATAGTGGTGACCTCAGGAATATCAAATCCAGCCTCCTATTTTTGCAGATGAGAGACATGAAACTGGAGAAGGTAAAGGTTTTGTCCCAAGGCACATGGCAACTCAGTAGCACAATCCAGCATCCTGCAAACGACCTGAGCCCTCTTCTGCTTTTACTACATTTGAACCCCCTCCCTCCCCCTAAAGGGAAAAGGAGAGAAGGGAGGAAGAAACTAACATTCAAAACACCAACTATGTGCCAAACAATCACTGATACCTCCCTTAACTTGGTTCACCCTGCCTGGAGGGAGCACTGTGCCATCTTGCAGGGGTCAGGGTGGGGTCTTTTCTTCACAACTTCGGTCCTGGCCCCAGAGGCACCCAGTGGTGAGCGATAATGTGAACTTCATCTCTGACATCAAAGACCATCCTTCTCCAACTTGGATCTATTTTTGCTAACCTAGAGAGGTACCTGTTGCCTAAATATCAGATTGCAGAGGAGTGTTTCGTGAATAAAACAGCCTTCAAAGTTTCTCCTACAGTCAAATGTAGCTGGAGTCTTACTCTGCTTCCCCACTCCATCGAGTGGATTCCAAAGCCACTTCCCTTGGCCCAAGTCATATAACAGTAGTTGTTTTTTTTGTTTGTTTGTTTGTTTTTTTAAGATTTTATTTATGTATTTGAGAGAGACGGAGGGAGGGAGGGAAAGTGAAAGGGAGAAGCAGGCTCCCCACTGAGCAGGGAGCCCGATGCACGGCTTGATCCCAGGACCCCATGACCTGAGCCAAAGGCCGATCCTTAACATACTGAGACACCCAGGTGCCCCAAGAGTAGCTTTTTACTACTGAGAACTACGAGCTGCTACACCAGTCTGGCACGCTCTCCACTGCATCCCCTTCTCCACTGCCGCCAAGGCCCAGACCCTGTTGCTTTCCCGACTGATGGCATCACCCTCTACTGTCTTCCCTGTGCTCGGCACATAGGTTGGTTACTTCTTTCCTCTATTATACCACCGAGATTGTCATTAGTTGCTGTACTGTATTTAAGTTTTTCACGTGTGTGAATCCCATTGAATTCAAAATTTACATAATTCTTGAGCTTAGGGAAGAGATGGGGTGATGAATTTGACTACCATTCCAGTGCAGAAAATCTTAGAGAATGTAGGCATGAGAGCAGAACTTTGAAGTCAGACTGCCTGAGTCTAAATGCAGAATCTGTTGGGTCAAGTCAGTTAACTCACCTGTGCTCCAGTCTCCTCATCTGTAAAATGGGCATACTCATGGTGCCTACCTCACCGGACAGGGAACTCACATAAAGTGCTGGCACATTTTTAGTCCTCAAAAATATCATCTGCTATTTCATTATTCTCACTTTCCAGGCACTGAGTGGCCATTTTCATCCACGATCTCATCTATTCATGGTAAGAATTTAATAGGTTGTCGTGGCAAACATGGTCAGTTATCAACGGCCCCAGCCGGCTCCCGCTTCCTCCTTGTCTGGGAAGTCTGGCTGTTGTTTAGGTTTGTCTTCCTACCACCGTGTCCTTGGAAAAGGTGGTTTAGCCCTCCGGCCAGGGGTAAGTGCTGAAGGAACCGGTCGTGGCACCCGTCACCAGTGCCTGGTTCGGAGGTGGTCATGTGACCCTGTTCCAGCCCCATGAGGCGCAAGTAAAGCTCGGGCTGTCCTCCTTGACGAAAGAGAGGTACTTAGAAAGAGACATCCCTCTTCCTTGCTGTGGACCTTGTGGTGTCTGGACGTTTGCCCGGAATTTCTAGAGCTGGAACAGAAGCCAGAGCAGAGGGAAGAGGCCAGAGCCGAGCAAAGCTGAGGCGGGCCCCGGCTCCTGCCATAGCTGCGCACTTGCAGTGACATGAGATGGGGCTTCCCTTGTTATCAAAGTGCTCAGGTCATGCTTCTTGGGGAATTGATGCCCAAAGAAAGCATCCTAACCAATATACGCAAGCATTAGGCTCCCTGTGCCCCGGATGAGGAAATGGAACTTCAGCAAGATTTGCAGTACTTGCTCCCAGCCAGGCAGACAGCAGGTGACCGTGCAGAGCCGCGCTCACACGTGCCCGGTGGCCTCCAGTGCCCGGGGCGTCGCGGGACAAAGCCGACTGTTTACTGAGCAGGCTGCACGTCGGGAGACTCGTACACGTCGAGACAGAGGATGCAGTCTGTGTTGCCTCTGGGTCGTCAAGGGGTTTTGCAACACAGAACACAGTGACACACCATGCTCCTGCGGTTTTCACGGCTTTCCAACCCCGGTTGCGTGCTGAGTCTCCTGGGTTCTCCTGAAAGCAAGAGGAACACCGATCTGAAGTGATTCTCATTTCTAGGGCATACTGCAACACACTCAGCTCTATCATAGTCATGCTCGCTCTTTATTTCCACGACAAACTTGGGTTTGGTAATTGCCACTTCCTGATGTCGTCTTTTTTTTTTTTTTTTAAAGGACAAGATTCATGCTGTAAGTGCCCAAGAAGAGGCCCATTTTCTTTTCTGCAGCAGCTGTGCAGAATTAATCTTGACATTTGTCTCCGCCCTGAGAAAGTCCTCTTTCCCAGGTTCTGGAAGGAGAGCTTTTGGGGTGAGGTAGGTAAGAACAAGGTCCAGTCCCCTTGGGAGGTGGATGTCTCAAACTGTTCTTACCTGAGGTGCCCTGCCCTGTCTTAATAGATGCTCTCTGACTTTTGTCAGGGGATGGGATATTAAAGCATGTCTTTAATCCTACTGGAAGCCAACCAAGGGAAAAGTCACCAACAAGGACATAGCTCACAGTCACAGAGGTATGACTGGGTCCCCTTTATGTCCCTACCTCATTCAGTCTGTGCCAGCCAATCCCAGTCCTCACTGAACCTGCACCTGGGCAGACTTCAAGATCAGTGACCTTGACTCCAAACGAAGGAGTTTAAGCCAGTGGGCTCAGAATATAGCTGGATTGTTGCCTCTCCGTATCAACCCATGATAGCCAAATTAATTGTTCAACCCTCCTTCTATCTTAATTGTAGGAGAGAAACAATCATAAAAGGGGCGATTATTACTCACTGAGCACTTATTACATACCAGGCTTTCTTGAAGCTCTTTGCCTGCATTCTTATTTGAATTCACACAACCTGTGTTACTTCAACTGTCACAACTTGTATTAATTAGTATACTTCTCACGATAACAATAGGAGAAATACTATAATTATATATGCATATTTTAATGCATGAGGAAACTGAGGCATAGGGAGGTTAAATGACTTACCCAGGGTTTCAAAGCTCAGAAGTGGCAAAGTCAGAGTTTATTTTTTTTTTTAAGATTTATTTATTTATTAGAGAGAGAGAGTGCCCACACAGGTGGGAGGTGTAGGCAGGGGCAGAGAGAATCTCAAGCAGACTCCATACTCTGTGTGGAGCTCACCGCGGGGCTTGATCTCACAACCCGGAGATCAGGACCTGAGCCAAAACCAACAGCCAGATGCTTAACCGACTGCATAACCCAGGCGCCCCATTGGCGAAGTCAAAGTTTAAATCTTGGTACTCTAACCTACCACCCATGGACATGGATGGAACTGGAGGGGATGATGCTGAGTGAAATAAGTCAATCAGAGAAAGACAGTTATCATATTGTTTTGCTCATATGTGGAACATAAGAAATAGCCCAGAGGATTGTAAGGGAAGGGAGGGAAAACTGAATGGGAAGTAATCAGAGAGGGAGACAAACCATGAGAGACTCTTGACCCCAGGAAACAGACTGAGGCGGGGGGTTAGGGTAACGGGGCAATGGGTATTAAGAAGGCACATGTTGTGATGAGCACTGGGTGTTATAGGCAACTAATGAATCATTGAACATTACACCAAAAACTAACGATGTACTACTATATGTTGGCTAATTGAATTTAAATAAAAAAGAAAAAATCTTGGTATTCTAGGTCCAGAATGCAGCTCTAATCACCACTCCCTGGTGCCTTAATAGCCAAAATAATTCACAGGAAGGAACAGATGATTTGAAAATGGTAAACAGATGGTGAACAGCAAAACACTTTTATCAAGCTAGTTTCATTTCTCCACCTTCACTGTGCCGGAGAGGCAACAGGGCATGGTTGGGAAAAGCCTGTATGGCGTGTTAGCTGGAGTCCAGTTCTGACTCTGCTCTGGCTGGTTTTTAAGGTACACAGAGGGTCAGCAACACATTCCCCTCTTTTTGATGTTTGCTGTCTGAACTAAACTTTCAGTACAGGGGCACCTGGGTGGCTCAGTTGTTAAGCATCTACCTTCAGCTCAGGTCATGATCCCAGGGCCCTGGGATCGAGTCCTGCATCTGGCTCCCTGCTTTGCAGAGAGCCTGCTTCTCCCTCTCCCTCTGCCTGCTGCTCCCCCTTCTTGTGCTTTTTCTCTCTCTGTCAAATAAATAAATAAAATCTTTTAAAAAATTAAAAAAAAACTTTCAAGTACATACAAATCATCAATGGGTTCAGCATATTTAGGAATGGAGAATGGGATTCTGCATTTCTAATGCGCTTTCCAGATCATTCTGATGCAGGTAAATCTTTGGACCATGACTGGAAACAGCTGATTCTTCGGCCTCCTTTCTGCTCATTGTTTAATGACACCAGGCTCCTTGTGGTGATGGTAGTGGTGGTGGTTCTGGTCTGCTTTTGTCATGGGAGTTGGGCAATGGTGGTGGATTACTCACAGTTCACTTCACTACCTCTGACCCTTTTTCCTCAGGTAGAAGTAGAATTAAAGGAGCTCAAAACTTGGGGGCATGGAATGGATGTTGGTGCGTACCCTGATTATTATATAGCCATTGCAGAGAAAAGTTGAAATTTTAAAGACCCCCCCAATTCTTTTCTAAGTTTCGTATCTGTTTTTTTCCTTCCTTCCTCTCTCCCTCCTTCTCTCCTTCCTTTCTGCGTTTCTTCTTTCCTTCCTCCTTTCTTTGTTGTGGTAACATGACATTGTAAGGGCTGAGGGCAGGCTACCCCCAAAATGGCCACTGTGGCATGTAGATTATTCTGGGCTGAAGGCAATCAAGACCCTGCAGCTCCAGAGAAATTTTGGCCCTTCCTTAACAACATGGAAACATATAAATTGGAGGTCTTTTCCAGAATCATGATTGTTACCACAGATAAATTTTATCTGAGTGACCCATCTGTATGGTCGGACGACACCTAATTACCCAACATCTGCTCTTTTCATTGCCTTGTGACCTGCAGACCCCTCCCCCCTTCTCCTTAGTTCAGTATGACATATATATTTTATTTTACCTGACTGTCTTAGGAATTTCCATGTCCATGTGGATTCCCCATATACACGGTAATAAATTTGATTTTCTCCTATGAATCTATCTCATGTTAATTTGAGTCTTAGTCCAGCTAGAAGGACCTTGAAGGGGACAGGACATTCTTGCTCCCCAACAAGATCTACCCTCTCAACAAAACAATATTTTAAAAATCTACCGTATGATATTGTTATTTATAAACAATGTTGTACAAAAACCATCTCAGGAACTTCATCTTGTGTAACTGAAACTTTATACCCATTGAACGGCAACCCCATTTCCCCTCCCCTCCCCCTGCCCCTGGCAACCAGCGTTTTACTCTCAGTGTCTGTGAGTCTGACTATTTTAAATACCTCATTTAAGTGGAGTCATGCAGTGTTTGTCCTTCTAAACACTGGCTTCCTCTGCTTTGCCCAGAGTCCTCCAGGCTCATCAGAGTTGTTGCATATGGCTGGATTTCCTCCTGAGGCTGAATAATATCCCGCCGCTCTTGGCACTGATTCCGTGGATGTGATACCAAAAGAACAAGCCACAAAAGCAAAAATAGACAAGTGAGACTCGATCAGCTAACGAATCGCCAATTCTCAAATCACTTCAGTGATGTGAGTTAGAACTCTCTCCTGCTCTCTGCACCCCTGCTTTGGCCACCCCCCTCTTTAAGAAGATGCTGTCCAAGCTCCTCTGGTGTAGGGCTAGCATACATGAGGCATTCTTGCAGACACACCCCTCCCATCCTTTCTTTGGCCAGATGCTTCTCATTGATACTTTCCTGCCAGCCTGGGGGCCACCCCCAGTGAGCCAGGCCATCTTCACCCACGAATTAAACATGGCTGCTGAGATCCTAGTCCCCTTGCAAGGAACCTCTGAAATCTTCATTTACTTACTTTTAAAGCTGAGTCCTTTGGAGAAGCAATGTGATCTGGCATCTAGTCTAATTTTAGGGTCACGGCTGAGAACAGAGGAGTGAGAAAGGATTTTATGGTTGGCTATCACATTGTGGACTCTCTCTTATTAGAGAGTAATTTTTTTTTTAAGATTTTATTTATTTATTTGACAGAGAGATAGAGAGCACAAGTAGGCAGAGGAGCAGGCAGAAGGGGAAGGAGAAGCAGGCTCTCCTCTGAGCAGGGAGGCCCATGCGGGGCTTGATCCCAGGCTCTGGGATCTTGACCTGAGCCGAAGTCAGACGCTTATTCAACTGAACCACCCAGGTGCCCCAGGGGAAATTGTTTTATTTTTTTTATTTTTTATTTTTATTTTTTTGGGGGAAATTGTTTTAAAAGTACAAGCATGACACTCCCGCACAAATATAGAATGAACACATGTCAAAGGTTTTATTTAACTCACGGATATTGAGAGACTAAGATGTTACAATTACATCAAAGGCAAAGCTCAAGACGATCATTTACAGGGGCAACCAGAAATGCTGATTTTCACTTGCTCATAGATGCAAAAACAGCCTGCACCACAGGGTAGAAATCAATCGTAATTTCATGGGGCCAAATTCGTTTGCTTTTTCATGGACAGAAATCGTTTTCATCAAATCTCAGTTCTCCACAAGTTAAAAAGGTAGAGTTGTACAATCACTGAAGACCAAGAAAGGCAGAGACCTCCAGTGAACCTGACCACCCTGGAAGGGTCCTCCAGACAATACGTAGCATTCCATTGAAAGTAGATACAATCATCTGGGCCGTTTCCACGTTTTTTTCTCATTTTATTTCTTGACCGGACTGTATGCTTCAGTCTGCAGGGGGCTAGATGGCCTTTGTCCTAGATCATGACAGGAAATACTTCACAGCACTACCATCCCCTCTGGCAACATTGTTATGTAGCTGAAAATCAGCTCAAGTGAGTATTAGGGTCTCCTGAAAACCTGCACAGGGCAACAGACTTGCTTTACCTTCTTGCCTCCTGCCACTCCCTGAGCACTCTGCCTGACTGGGCCTGGTCAGACCTTGTGCTGATGGCGGGGACCCAGATGACTTCTCTCTTGCCTTTCTCCACCACCCAGGAAGTACGTTCTCTGGGAGTCCTGTGAAGAGGGGACTGCTTGCTCCGTGTATCCTTACTTATCCTGAGGGTTCACGGGTAAAGAAGGAAAGCAAGGGGAGGCAATGTTTAGAACTCAAGTTTTCTGATTACTAATGTGACCCCAAGTTTTAGAAGAGGAAGAACACTAGTGGAACTGCCAGAGGGCAAGCCTAGTATTTGTGTGTGTATGTGTGTTTGTGTGTGTGTGTACATATGTTGATAAAGATTGTCTCCTTAACCAAACTTTAGTCAGGTTCCGCTCAACTAGGCCTCCCAGTTAGTCCTTGTCCTGTCTCGGGCCTGTGAGCCAGTTTAGCAAAAATCCCCCTAGCCTTGACGTCTCCTCTTAGTAACGTTTCACCCACTGACCCCTCACTCTGCTCTTTGCCTCTCAATTCCCACATGTCCTTGTTGTATCTGGAGTTGAGGATCCTGCCCCATGGCAATACTCCTATTGCAATAGTCTTGAATAAGCCAGAATTACTTTTTCTTTAACAGTGTGTGTGTGTGTGTGTGTGTGTGAGAGAGAGAGAGAGAGAGAGAGAGAGACAGAGAGAGAGAGAGAGAGAGAGAAAGAGAGAGAGAGAGAGAAAGAAGGAGAGGGAGAGAGAACCTTTTCTAGAGGGACTAATACCTTGCAGTGAGAACACCAGGACAGAGAGTCTGGGAGGGAAAAAGTAAACACCAGCTCTCCCACTCACTGTACTGGCTGGATAGGGGATTTAACTTTCTCTTCCTCGGTTTTCCAATCTGTAAAATGGATATAACAGTAACTATCTCAAAGCATTGTTCTGTGAGTTTATTAATACGGATTTTATTTATACAGTGTAAACAGGAACATTTATCAAGTACTTATGTACATTTCACACGTGTTTGATTTGATTATTTAAAGGTTGTTCCTCACCTTTAAGAAAAGCACCACTTCTCACCTAGGTAGAGTGATATAAATAGCACAAAAGACCTCACAAGGTGCTAAGAAGGGGAATCGTGAGTAGGCGTGCTTTCTTCTGCCCTGTGTGGTTAAAATCCTCCAGGAAGAATGCTTTGCTCTGGAACGCCTAGAGAGTTAACTTGCTCTTGCTTGGAGCAAGAGAGAAAACAAAGAGATAGAAGCACATTGGCCTTCCTAGGAGCAGGACTCTGAAGTGCTCAGCATTGGCCATCCAGTTCTGACCAAATGATGGAGCAGGATGGTCTCTGCTCCAAGGCCCAAGCTCCCAGAGGGGAGCTATGAGGAAGCACACAGTCTCACTGGGAAAGCTCTCCTTCGGGGTGTTGGGAGATAGTGGAGGGGCAGATGGGGTGGTAGCTGTAGGCCCACCTGTCTCCCAGAGAGCACTCGGGAAGGTGCTAACCCATCACCACTCTTGAGAAACCCACTGTTTGTGAAGAGAGGCCCGAGGCCACTAAGGAAGTGATTGATGCCCACAGCCTGCGGGCTGGAGGTGGGTCTGACCTCTGGGGCATGTGGTCCTAAGCCTCAAGACTGTCCCCTGAGAGAACTGTCCAGATGGTGAAGAAGAAACCTTAGACATGAGAAAGTCTTGGGTCAGCTGAATTTGGACTTTATTCCTTTCATCGGCCCTTGCCTGAAACAATAGTGTGATTAATCTATCATTGGTTTGGAGGGTTATTTCTTTCTTGGCTTATTAAAAGACATCCTGTACACGGTTAGCTTACAAAGTGTCCACAGTGAAGTTGTGTTAAATCAATGGCTGGAAAGACAAATCTGGTCTCGGAGCATTAATTATGAAGAAGAAGACATGCAGCCACTGACGAGATGGTCATGGAAAGTAGTTTGATAATGAAACTCGCTCTGTTTGTGCAGTGGATTTCAGTTGGTTGGTTAATTGACTCTCGAGAAAGGTTTTTGACAGGCACGTAAGTTTTAGTCCCCTTTTCCTTAATGCTACCAGTCATTGTTCGCGTCAACCACAAGGTGACCTTTCTACTTTATGTATACGAGGCTAGTGTCCGAGAAGCCAAAGTTTTCTTCCTCCAAATTACAGAAAGTTCTCTTTGTGGAGAAAGCCACAAGATGAGAAAGAGAAGGGGAAATATCTGACTCCCCACACCACTGACGTAGCTGTAGATACATGAAAAACTTTGCAGGTAGAGAAGAAAAATGAAGAAACTCCCGGACTTTCTGTAGACCACCAGGAGGTTGGAGATGGAACCTCTATTTTTATATTAATTTCCCTCCTAAAGCTTACTTCAATTTTTGAAAGTTTCATTCTCCTTATATACTTCCTAACATGTCCAGAAATGTTCCTTGCAATTAGTATTACTTCTAGAAATTAGTTAGGGCCTAAGAAACTAGGGATTA
Organism: Mellivora capensis; assembly: GCA_004024625.1. Lineage (NCBI taxonomy): Eukaryota > Metazoa > Chordata > Mammalia > Carnivora > Mustelidae > Mellivora > Mellivora capensis. Next base: position 66,250 of record PISX010005399.1, on the reverse strand, counting down.
GGTGAAATGGGATGAGGCATAATTTTTAGTTAATTTACTTATATCCCTGAATAATTATTTTTTTTAAGATTTTATTTATTTATTTGACAGAGAGAGAGAGATCACAAGTAGGCAGAGAGGCAGGCAGTGAGAGAGAGAAGGAAACAGGCTCCCTGCTGAGCAAAGAGTCTGATGTGGGACTCGATCCCAGGACCCTGAGATCATGACCTGAGCCAAAGGCAGAGGCTTAACCCACTGAGCCACCCAGGCACCCCCCGAATAATTGTTTTTAACATAACCTAGAATATCTTCCAAAGAATATTCTTCCATGAGATATTAACACACACACACACACACACACACACACACAGAATTTTATGGTCAAAGGAGTTTGAAGAATACAGGGTTAATATGTCGTACATGTTTCTTTGGGGTAGGATGCTTGTTTGGGGTCTCAGAGGTGGTATATACATCAAGGGAGTTATCTGGTAAGCAGTAATTCCCAAAGCTTAATCTCAAAGTGTCATGGCATGTTAGTGACTTAAGGAGCACACTTTGAGAGACACTGACTATTTTTCAATCAGTTAGTTGACTTCACCATCTGGAAGTTTCACCAGGGCACACCATAGAGCCACCATGGGGCAGAGAATCGACACGAGTCAGGGCCTGGGGTTCTGTCTTATATTCTTCTTACTAGCAGTGGCAAGTAGTAGTGAGTTGCTGGGCCTCAATTCTATCATCTGTAAAACGGAGTAATAGTGGCCTTTGCTTGCAAAGCAATAGTTGGGAATATCAAAGGAGGAATCTGCAATAGCATCAATGTAACTTGGGAATTGTTCTGCTATCTGGGGTGGGAAATCCCTTATCTTCTTTATTTGGATGAGGCTTTATGGCAGCTCCGCTTCTCTTTGTTCCTTATTTACTCTTTACCAAGTGAACAAGAGTCTGAATGTCTATTTTGTGTCAAGCTCTGCTTGAGTTGATTCTAGAAGAACTCTGCTAAGATTCATAGCAATCCTCGGGAAATACTTAAATTCCCAAGATTGCTGGGGTGGCATTGTTAGGGATATTGTGCAAATGCATACATCACTTTGGTTGTCTGGACAAGCTCAGTCTGATTGCCCTCTTCCCCTGTTACTCACAGTCATTAATGAATTGTTTCCTTGTTAAATGGACCAGTGGAGGGAAATGTGACTTTCGGGGGCAGATTTTGCTGCAGTGCATTTCTGCCTATCACTTCTGTGAGCTGAGTTTTCTTCCTATAAGACCTCGTTTTGTGGGGCGCCTGGGTGGCTCAGTTGGTCAAGCATGCACTCCTGATATCAGCTCTCGTCTTGATCTCAAGGTCATGAGTTTGGGCCCTGTGTTGGGCTCCATGCTGGGCATGGAGCCTACTTTAAAACAAAACAAAACAAAACAAAACAAAATGGACCTGGTTTTTTAGCTACCTTTCCAAAGAAAAAGGCTAGCATTGATTTAGATCATTTTAGAGGAATAGCCCTGGACAACTTCAGACTGCAAATCACTTAACTTTGTTGTGTGGGAGAAGAAACAATGGGTCCAAAATGGAGTTATTTGCCCCACTACAGCAAACCAAGACTTCTCCCAGCAATGTGATCTTTAAACCGTCAATTTGAAATTTCCTGATCTGCACTAGTTTGGTAATCTGTATAAGAAGACCCCTGCCATTCCCTTCCCCCACAAGATGAACTGGCTTGAAGCAATCTTTCTTCTTTTTCTTTTGCTAATAACTTCCTTGCCCCATCTTCTGCTTATATAATAAACCTTTCACTTTGTACAACTCCTCAGAGGGCCTTTCTAACCACTAGAAGGTATGCATGCTGCTGGAGTCAACCATTTAATAAAGCATAGATCTTCAAATGTACTCAGTTGAATTTTTGATTTCTTTTTTTTTTTAACCATTGTTTAAGGGTGTTATCAAACCCGCACTAGAAAAGGATTTGTTTCCAGGGACATTTAAGTTTGGCAACTGTTGACACAAATGTTCTTAAAAGGGGTGGGTCCGGCAAACAACTTTGCAAGTCAAGGGCGTAGCAGGCTGGAAGACCAGCACAGAAGTACCTGTAATAGGGCTTGAATAATAAGGCCATTCATAGCATCTACTGTGTGTTATGCAGTGTTCTCTGCAGTTGGCATAGATTGTTTCCTTTAGATCTCATAACACCATGGGGATGTACCATTGTTAACTTGATTCTACATGTGAGGAAAGGACCAGGTTTACAATGTGCACTCCAGGGTTCTGGTTTCAAGGATAGTAAGAGATGTCCTAATATGGTGGACACATCAGGCAAATTGCCTGGACAACCTGAAGCTCTGGTGTGAGCCAACAGGTATCCATCCAAGAGCCAATCAACCTTAAGTGATTGGACTAGCCATAGCTGATTGGATCCTTGAAGGATACCTGTCTCAAAGCCCACCAATTCATTGGCCAGTCATACTTTTTCAAATGAATGAGGAGTCCTAGAGATAAGAGTCTCTTTAAAAGCTCTGGGGAAGAGGCAGCCATTTTGGGTCATATGTAAGTAGATGAGGAAGTAGAGGGAACCCTTGAACTGAGAAAGGCAGAGAAAAGAAAGAGCCATAGGATACTAAGAAATGGAGAAAAAAAATAAAAACAAACACTTCAACTCTGGGGTCCGATGGACTGGGGTTTGAATCTAGACTCTGTTAATTATGAAAGTGGGCCAATTACCTAACTTGTCTAGGACTCAGTTTCCCTATCTGTAAAGTAGGAATATTGCTATCAGGTGAACTGCTTAGCACAATGCCTGGCACAGGATAAGCACTCACTACATGGTAGCTATTATCATTATCATTAATATTTCTGGTGGCTTTTCTGTTCTCCGAGGTCTGACTTTCCTTAATTTCCATTCCTATAAGATTCCAGCATTGTATCCTTATCATAACCTCCTTTTACTAGAGTGAGACTTGATGGGAATGCATGGGCTGTCATATGGTACAGAGATAACTTACCCTCTCCCCCGCTTTTTAAAAATAGTCTTTATTTTTTAGAGCAGTTTTAGGTTCACAGCAAAATTGAGCAGAAGGCACAAGGATTTCTCATGTATTCCCTCCCCGCACACATGCAGAGCCTTCTCTATTATCAGCATCCCCCCAAAATGGTACATTCGTTACCACATTTGTTAAAGCTTGACGAATGTATATCGACCTACCACCCAAAGTCCATAGTGTACATTAGGGTTCAGTCTTGGTGATGTATATTCTGTTGGTTTGGACAGATTGATAGTGACATTTATCCACCATTATCATATCACATAGAGTGATTTCACTGCCCTAAATATCCTCTGCTCCATATATTCATCCCTCTCTCTCCACCAGCCCTGGCAACCACTGATCTTTTTATGGTCTCTGTGGTCTTGCCTTTTCCAGAATGTCATAAGTTATACTCATATGGTAGGTAGCCTTTTTGGATTGGCTTCTTTCACTTAGTAATATGCATTTAAGTGTCCTCTGTCTTTTCATGGCTTCACAGCTCATTTTTTAGCATGACATCATACTCCATTGTCTGGATGTACCACGGTTGATTTAGCCATTCACCTACTGAAAGATATGTTGGTTGCTTTTACGTTTGAGTGATTATGAATAAAGCTGATATAAAAATCCATGCCCAGATTTTTGTATGGACATAAATTTTCAACTCACTGGAGTAAATATCAAGACATGTCATTATTGGATTGTATGGTAAGAGCATGTTTGGTTTTGTAAGAAACTGCCAAAGTGTCTTCCAAAGTGGCTGCACCATTTTGTATTCCCACCAGCAATGAATGAAAATTCCTGCTAATTTCCATCCCAACCAGCATTCAGTGGTGTCACTGCTCTGAATTTTGGCCACAACCCGCCCCTTTTAAGACTAGTTTTTGAGAGAATGGTTTAGGGCACATGCAGGATTTGTTCTTCATAGAATCACAGCAAAAGGAAGACAATATAAATAATTTACTCTCCCACCATTCCATTTCCTTCTTTCCTCATCAAGGGTGGCAGTCCAGCAAGAATGATTTATTTTCTTTTTACCATGTACTTAATACCACACTGGTGTGTGTGTGTGTGTGTATGTGTGTGTGTGTGTGTGTAGCCCTGTCTCTGGCCAGAAGGGCTGATGGGTTGGTAGAAAAAACAAAATAGCAAACTCAAAACAGTTGAAAGATTATATGATAGTATGTGTCAAGTACGACATGTTTCTTTACAGACCAATGGTTCTTAAATGAGGGCCTATAGGAACATTAAAAAAAACAACAACCAAAACCAAAACCAAAACCAAAAGATGGATTTTTCTAGCCTTGGTTCCCAAATTTTAAATTCAGACAGCCTGAGGAGGACAATAATAAATATTTTAAAATCTCCTTAGAAACTTTTTTTGTTTTTGTTTTTTTTGTTTTGTCCCTTTGTCTTGTCCCTTTGGAATTGGCCCTAGAGGTCACAAGTATAGTTAGAATTTCTGGAGTCTGGGGTTCTCAACAATACTTGGATAGAATGTTGAAAATTAGACTGGATCACAGAGGCTGTGAGAGAGAGAGAGACAAAAGGGGGAAACATTCTAGACTAGGGGGACAGGAGGAGCAAATGCAGGGGATTTGGGCTCTCTGTGACCTGTGGGGGGTAGAGGATGGAGGATGAAATAAGGAGACCTATGAAACAGGAGTAGCACGTCCAAAAGGGAGAGGCACAAGGGCAGAGTATCAGGCTAAAAATTTGCATGGACATTTGCAGATTCAGCATCATCTTGGCCTATTTTTTTTTTTTTAAGCAGTCTCTTCTAAAGTAGGTGGAGCAGGGCTCCTGCCGCTCCTGGTAGCAAAGCTAGGTAACCTCTAGTTAGCTCCGAGGATGTCTCATTTCTGTTCTTGGCCTCCACTGTCACTGCTATAAAGTAAAACCCAGCTCCAAATGCAAGGAGAAGACCAATGGTTGTTGCTGAAGAGACACCTCATCTTTGCAAGGAAGTTCTGGATCTGTTGGTTGAGTTGAGACGCCTGGAAAAGCCAGTTCTGTCCAATCTGAGCCAGCCTCATGCTCCGTGATGGCCTCCAGGAAGTTGGCAACTCAGCTGACTCACACTTGGTTTTGTGGTACCGACACTGTCTTTTACAAGAAAGATTTATACAGGACAGAGGAGTCCTAGCTAAGAAGAATTCTAAGAAACTAGAAAGATTTTAAAAGAAAAAGTTGCCATGTGCCTTTGTTATATGTAACTCTGTGTTGAACCCAGGACTACGCCTCCCTTCCTCCTGGCAACAAACAGCCTGGGCATGGATCTGATGTGGAATTTGTCTTTCTGAGGGATTCCCTTCTTCCACAGCCTGGTCTCCAACAGCGTTGCCTCCCTGGGCCTGCTCTTCTCTGTGTCTACCCCAAGTCTGGACATAGTCTGTCAACTTTTCCCTTGTTAGGTCTCCCCAGTCCTGTATCCTTTGAGATAAAACACAGGCATTTGACAAATGGAACCTATGCAGAGTAAATTCTATAACAAATATAGAAAAAGTGACAGAAAATCCTATAGTGTTTTGGGCTCTGACAGCTCCGCGAGTCAAAATATTTAGGGCTCGGGGAAACTATTGTCAATCACTGTCATTGGAGTTTCTGATGTCCACTCCCCTTCATGGCTATCTAAACATGCTTCTAGAAACATCTTACCTCAGGCAGAGTTCCATGGTGGGAATTTCTTGTTTGTGGTGAAGAGTGAGGGTAGAAATGTGTTTTGGATGGAAGGTCCTTTCCAGGCCCTATTGTCCTTAGGGCATCCTCTAGGAGAAGACTGTTGCTGTCAATGAATTTGCTGCACAGAATTTCCTAGCTCTATAGATTCAGACTCAGATATTCTTTACTCCCGTGATCTGCCGTATTGTTATTGTCCTTCCCCCACCTCACATAAAGAAATACAACAAAACAGTAGTCCCATAACCTAGGACCTCAATAAGCCATACATTCTTATGAGAAGTGAAGGCAAGGCCATTTGCTATGGGAACATATTTTTTCCTCCCTTTCCGCATGCGCAGACTGGTGTCATTTGCTGGGGAAGCCTGGGTGCGCCATGTGCTCAGGTGACTCGTGGGGAGGGCCACACCTCTGGGGAGCATAAGCTCTCTCATGAAATGTAAAAAAAGTCCCCAATATTAGACTTTCAGGTCACTCACAGGCCTTGTTTTGAATAAATTGTGTCATTGAATGGGTTGAATCCACATCAGGGAAATAGGTCAGACCTCCCCAGCAGTATTTGTGGCCACTGTTGAGAAGTGTGCTGGGCTTCCATGTTCAGTAGTTGAGAATCTCACTATGCCTATTTTCTGGGCTGCACCTGCAAGTGGCCCAGCACAGACCAGGACCTCAATGAGGGAGATTCTATGGGGTGCCACCATTGTTCCCGGTTTCCTTCAAGTGCCATGAAGGCAAAGATTCATCTGTCTTGTTCACCATGGTGTCCTCAGTGTTGGCTCAATAAGCCCATGTTGGATGCATAAATTGGTTGCTTTCAATGGATGGAGTATGGTGCTAGAGGTATGAGCTAAGTAGGGTATGGTATGAGTTGACTTAGAGGTATGAATTGGCTAAGACATGGGTGCTGTCCTGCAGAGTTCTTAGGCTACTATGTAAGGCAAAGAGTTGGGGGGAGAAAGCAACACAAAATATGATAATTGGTTGATGTAAGGGTCCTAAAGGGGCTCTAAGGAGGGAGTTAATTGTGTTGGGGGGGGTCTGCTGTGGATCAGGACTTCACGGAGGAGGCAAACACAGAAGGGACATGTGAAAGTTTGAGAAATGTGAAAGACTGAGAAACATTAGCCAGTTAGAAAGATATAAAAAGAATTCATGCTTCACCAAAGGAGTAAAGAATGAGCTGGATCTTAAAGGATGTGAAAGGGATGGGTAGTAATGGGGGAGAGTGACACAAGCACAATTAGTATTGCCGAGGAACTCGCTGTCTAAAGGGAGGGTCAGGGACCCTCTGTGAAGGGGTTTGGCCAGCAGGCATTACAGAATGTTACAGTGGGACCACTCCTGCCTCTGTTTTGATTGAGGCACCAACACAAGAGTCATTACCTGCCAACGACCGTGTAAAACAAAGACCACCACCTCCATACCCTCTGCAGAAGAAGTAACTCTGAGGACATGCTTCCTGTCTGTCAGCCCCTCGGTCAGATCAACATCTGTACAGGGCAGGGAGGCATTTCCTGCAGACTAGACAAAGGCTACTTGGGAAAGATGTGAGGTGGAGCCAGCTTAGGTTGCATCCAGCAAGAAATGTCCTATCTCAAGAGACAGGAGAAACCCTATAGCAAAGAGCCAGAGGCACACTGCACAATGCTCAGGGGATGAGGAAGTTGGAAGAGGCCACCAAGAGTGGAAGTGCATTGCCCAGGTCAAAAGGGCCTGCAGGACAGATGAGACTATGAAAAACTAGAAAAGCACTTCATAAGAAAAAGAGTTCTCCTACCCAGGGACACCAGCCTGAGCCATGTGCCAGGCTCAGGGAGCACAGAGCCATGGTCAAGTAAGTATGGTCCTTTCCCCTCACCTCTCCCCTCTCCCTTCCTCCTTTAGGTCTGACAGTGAGGGAGTAGACAAGGTTGTGGTAGGAAGAGGAGAGCAGAAGCGTCAAGCCTCCTTCCCCACTGTAGGTGTACAGCCTGAAGCTGGCCCTTGGAGAGAGGATTCAATACTAAGTTGAGTTCAGCCTCTTGATCGTTACATGAGGCTAGACATTACTGGGGCCAAAATGGGAATGTCTTTGTGACTTAAAGTGACTCCAGTACTATGCTATTACCTAGAAGTGAGCCAAAAAGCCCAAACACCTGCCAGGGTTTTTACCCAAGAGGTTAACTCACTGAAAAAAACCAGTATGGAATATTGGGAGACAAAACCAGTTCTGAGTACATCACGAGTCATACTTATTCAACACGCCTATTACACATATAAACAGCACTTGACATGCAGCGGGTGTTTTTACCGAGTAACGACAACAAGCTTATGGCGATGATACCAGAACTCCCTATGTGGAGTACAGAAGTTATATGAGCACCGAAAATCACACCTAGAAGTTGCAGTTTGGGGTTGCTATGAAGTATTTAGGATTGTTAACTATTTGGCCTCACAAAAGTTACCATTACAGGGTGACATCACGGTCCACATGGCATTCTGAATGGGGTAGAGGGTCCAGGGAGCCAAAGCCCATAGATGATGTCCCTTTGCGGACAACAGCTAATAATCAATGATTCCTGCTCTTCTGTCTCCTTACAAAATGTGGTGAGTTGTTTTCAATCTTAAACAAGTGAGGATGCAACCCTACCTTCAGATTGGCCCTCAGGCGCCCAGGATGTAACTGATAGAAAGTAGAGAATGAGCCCTTCTTTGGGGTTCCTCATGGGGGGCTATGGTGGAATGGCTCATCCATTCGTTATGCTCCACTTGGAGAGTGCTTGCCTTTCTCCTGCAGAGGCTGGAACTAAACAAACAAAACCATGACATTCTCTCAAGTCCCTGGAAGCCTGGCTTCCTAAGGTGATTCAAGTTTGACCCACCAGTCGTGCTCACGTGCCCTTTGCTGCTTCTGAGGACCAACAAGCACATGGAGGCATGTGGCCTTTCCAGCATCTTTTGTTACTTTCATGGGTGGTGAGAGGCAACGTGGATGTTCGCTGGTATCCCGGCAGGTGTGGCGTGATCCAGAGCTGGTGGCCCTGGAAGATTCCAGAACCCGGCAGCTTCCTTATTGCTGCACCCTCAGTGTGGTGCTGGCAGAGGTAGCTTCCCAGTTGTAGAAGAGAGAAGCAGTGCCCAGGCTGGGCTGGGTCGGGTCTGTAATGTGCCTCAGGAGTGTGTCCTCACAGCTTGACCTACAGTCTGTTTCTTCCGCTCGACCAAGGAGTCTACGAGCCACTTAATACCTGCAGTAAAGCCCTTCCTGCCTAAATGAGTTAGAAAGGATTCTGTCCTCTACCGCTTAACCCCAATGGATGTAGTGCGGTAGGTAAAAAAAAAAAAACAACAGAAAACAAAATGAGTATGTCTGAGAAGCTCAACACAGGGAAGGATAACTGCGAGAGCGAACTGTCTTATCTGGAACTGGTGGGTGACATTCACCGGTCATTCCTTCCTTCATCCCATATTGAGTAAGGGCATCCCTGTGCCAGATGCCAGGAGCAGGAGCCAACCACTGGGGGAAAAGACTAATGGGATCCTGTACTCATGGTGCTTAAGGTCTAGTAGCTCATTCCTCTTTTCCTCGCTCTGGCTGACAGCGTTGCCTTGCCCTTCCTTCTATTTAGTGATCAGACAGCTGAATGACTTGCTCAAGTGAAGAATGTGGTTCCTAGGGAGCTAAGAACGAACTCCAGGACCAAAGCTTTACCCTCAACCCAGGTCAGTCACAAATGCTAGGGATTGAGTGTTCCCTGCCAGACACTGGTAATTAACCAACAAAAACAACCTATGATTAATGTTAAGATCAGAACAAGTTCCGAGCTACCAGCATAGTCAATTCCCCTCTAACTTCTTGTTTTCCAGGATGACGCATGTGTGCGGCAGCCCTGGGGATGTGTTGCTGAGATTTTTCTTGCTGCAAGATCCGGCGGTGAGGCCCGCTGTCAGCAGCAGGGTCCCTGGGGATCCGGCCCGGCTTTGGGACTGCCCAGGCCGCCCTAGCCAAGACCAAGTTCACAGAGGCCCAGGAGCCCAGTGTTTCATCTCTCCCACCAGGCTTGGCACCTGGACTTCTTACCCCACCCTCCTTTCTGCCCTTTTCCGTTCACAGGGGTCAGGCCTCTGTCACAGTTGGAGGCCTTTCCCCACCCACTCCGGCTTCCTCTCCTCTTTCCCTTTCACCGGGCTTATCTCCGGCAAATCTCTCAGATCCCTAACTTGGTCTTGGTGTCTGCTTCCTGGAGGACCCAACCAGTTCATTGTGCACCAATACTTTTTCTTTTGAGAAGTTACCCACTTACTTCTCACTCAAGAGACTTCCCATTTGCCTTTGGCTTTCTTTTTCTTTTCTTTTTTTCTTTTTTTTCTGGATAAAAACTCCCAAATCTGAGGTTCTAGTTTATTTGATCTAGGCCCGCTTCAGTTTCAGTAATAAAGGAGGTGATGAAGGGCCCTTGGAAGTAAAATCTGTGTAAAACAAACAAACTAGGAATGATATCGGTAACTGGCATTTTGGCTCAAAAATGTCCCCGAGCCTAGCACAGCCTGGGACAGCCCTTGGCTGCCTTTCATGGAGCTGGAGCGTCCCGGCAGACACAGGTGTGCGGCTGCCCCTACCACGCATGCTACCATAATTTTCGGCGCCGTGAAATCAGTGACTGCGTGAGAATGCCCATCCCAACACCTGCACCCTTCACCTGCTTCTTCTTCAAGGCCTAACTCATCTCTCTTCTTTGTGAAGATTTTTCTGCTCTGCCTGGGAGCTTCTCTCAGGAACTTCGGTGTGCCTGGAGGGGTGGACACAGTTGCCACAGTGCATGGCAATTACTGAACACGGGACTCCTCCCTCGCTGGGGTGTGAGTCGGGGCCGGATGGTGTCCATCCCAGATATTTTATTATTCTCCTTGTAGGTGTGGAACTAACATTTTGTAGGAGCCCAGTAAGTGCCGAGTGAGTAGTAGTAGTTCAACAGCAAGGCAATGAACTAGACGCTTCTGAGGAGGCTCTTCAGCTGGTGAGTCCAGTTCTAGCTTTGGCCTGAGGCATTCCTGGGCATCTGGTCGGTTCAGTGAATTTTGGCGGTTTTTCCCAGCAGGGTGAAAAGTAAGGAGCAGAAGGGAGGAGTCCAGCCCTGGTTCCTCATTAGACTTTGGTTTCCTTATCTCTGAAAGAGGAGATTGTCCAGATAATCTGCTGGGGTTTTCTAGCTCCAGGTTTGTGCGTGTGAGGACAGTGGCTGTGTCATCCGCTGGCCACCTCCTTCCTTGTGGCTAACTGAAGACAGACCCCCCTCACTGTTGCCTGAACATCTCCCAGAACTACTCGCTCAGGTTTGGTGCAGAGAGAGGCTCTTCTGCCTATGGACATGGACTCAAACCTGAAGGAACCCAAAGAGGAGAGATAAACATCTATCGGGCACCTACAACAGCTGATGCTTTCACAGATGTGACCCAATTTTTTATTTTTCTCTACGACAACTCTGCGAGGTTAATATTATGATCTCTAACTTTAAAGATGAGGAAATGAGACTGGCTCTGTTAGTTAAGTGGCTGCTTTCAGCTCAGGTCATGATCTCGGGGTCCTGGGATGGAACCCTGAGTCTGGCTCTCTGCTCAGCGGGGAGTCTGCTTCTCCCTCTCCCTCTGCTCCTCTGCCTGCTTGTGCTCTCTGTCAAATAAATAAATAAAGTCTCATAAAAAGAAAAAGAAGAAAATGAGACTCACCAGGCAAAAACAAAAAATAAAAAACAAAAAAACCCCAAGTGCCATAGGTCATATAGCTAATGAACTAATAGAGGTGAGATTTAAAGCCAAGTGTCCAGGCTTCTCCTGCAGTAGGAAGGCATGAGTAAAGGGACAGAACTCAAGAGCATTGAGAGTGTTTGGGAATCAGGAAACAGTGCAGACAGAGGGTGGAAAGCAGGGAGCATTTAAAGGGGAAGGGGTGAGACATGGCTAGCATGGTAGACTGGGCGTGCCCATCCGCCACTGATCGTGGACTTGATAAAGTGTGTGCTCTAGGGAGCCATGGATAGTTTTGAGTACAGACAGACATACTCAGAATCATATATCACGAAGGCTAATCTGGCTGTGGAGTAAAATACGGAGTGAATGGGGAAAGTCTAAGGGAACAGCCTTCCTCCATGTTAAGCCGCCCGACAATCAGTGCCTTCTCTCTGCAGAGCCCTGTGCTCCGCACTGAAACATACAGAGATGAAATAGACCTGAGTCCTGCCTTCAAGAAACTTACTATCTCAGAAGAGATGACATGAAGACGGCAAGAACAGAGGGTCTTAGAGATGGAAGTGCTAAGGGGAACATTTGTATCCCTGCCTCATAAAGTTCTCCCTTGGCTAAAACCCACTGGTTTTAAAGAGGTCAAAAATGAGGTTTTGGGTATCTCATGTACTGCAAATTGGGTCTGAATGTTTGCCTCTCAATATAAAAACAAATAGTCACTCCTCACCTTTTCTCCTTCTCTCTTAAGCCTCCAGTCTCCTTCACGGAGACTCTAAAATGTCAAGGTGTTAGAGACCGCCGCAGGGCTTCACCTCTCAGGTCTGGGTCGGGACCACGTCCCGAGGCAGGGAGCCCAGAGCTTCCTTTGCTCCCAACTCCACCTAGCATTAAGGATACTCTTATTAGCTCCTCCTCTTCTCCACCAAGTCCAGGACTTCCATTAGCTCACCAGGGTCCTCAGATCTCTTTGCCTTGGGAGATAGGGAGCAGCTCCTGCTTCTGTTGTCTTTGGCTTAATGTGTTACCTGTGTGTTACTTTGCAGGTGCCCTGCACATTACAGACTGATCTGCACCTTCCGCTGCCCACTGAGTGCTTACGTATCAGTTCTTGGATATTTCAATTACAGTTTCAGGAGACACATTCCTAGCTTTTAAAGCTTTAAAAGCTAGGAATGTGTCTCCTGAAACTGTAATTGAAATATCCAAGAACTGATATGTAATTTGCAATGAACACGTGGGCAAGAGAACCAACACATTATTATTTTTTCCCACCCCCCCTTTTTTTGGGCTTCTCCTTTTGTGTGTTCAAGCCTCTCCTCTTTGCCCAGGACTGTGTTGCAAGAGATGGAGCAAGGAGAAAGGTTATTTGTGTATTTTTCAAAAATTCATAGAATGCTCTATGCCAGGTGTTTTCCGGAGATCCTTATCTTTTGGATCCCGGCTCCTCAGCAAAGAGCTGCCACTAGTTAGGTTGGTGCCTGCCTTGTTGATCCTGAGTGCTTGAAGATCATGCTTCCATTTGTTTTTAGATGTTTCTCTCCCTTCCTGACAACCACCTGCACCCCACACGGCAGCCACCAGGGAGAAAAGCCCATGGAACGAAAGCACAGAAAGTGAGAGGAATCCTAAACTAGAACCAAACCACAGCTCTTTACAAGGCTCCCCACCCTTGTCCTCGACTTTCCCTTTTTGCAAACTACTCAGGGACCTATAGAAACCTTCATGTTAATACTGATAATAGGAGCTTATCATCACTACCTAGATTTGTGCCATTAAATATTTAGAGTTCCACCCAGCACAAGGTGCTATGTCACACTTACACCTGGAGGCAGAGTTTCTCCAGAGCTGCAAAATCACGATGTAATAAAGTCAACGTGGAGGAAGAAAGCTTTGAGAATCCGAAGAGCCCTGTTCTGGTCCCACGTTTGCCACTTGGCCTTAGTCGCTTGATGATTTAAGAGAGGGTTGGAGAAATGAGTTTGTGTTTCCAATCTCAGCACTTCTAATCTTCTCTCATCACTGTTTCCTTATTTTCTTTCCTTCCTTATTAATTAATTAAAGCTTATTTATTTATTTGACAGAGAGAGAGAGAGATCACAGGTAGGCAGAGAGGCAGGCAGAGGAATGGGGGAAGGAAGCAGGCTCCCTGCAGAGCAGAGAGCCCAATGCAGGGCTCGATCCCAGGACCCTGAGATCATGACCTGAGCTGAAGGCAGAGGTTTAATCTACTGAGCCACCAAGGCGCCCCCCTCCTTCCTTATTTAACCATCCTCCTCTCTCCCTTCTATCTTTCTGTCTTCCTTACCCTTCTCAGCCCAGCTGATCATCAATTCCATTGCCTTTGTTTGTAAGTAATAGTTTCTAGAACATAACGCACAAAAAAAGCATAACTGTTATTCCAAGCTCCCAGAGGAATAAGGAAGAGAAAGCCACTCTTTGCCTTTATTGATGAACTCCTGGGGAAACTGAGTCCCTTGTCTCTTAGCAATTTGTAGAAAAGTGGTCATTAGGGTTGAGACCCCAAACTGCTTGTTCTCTTTAGCTGCAAACTTTTTTTTTATTATTAATTTGACAGAGAGAGTAATCACAAGTAGGCAGAGAGGCAGGCAAAGAGAGAGGGAGAAGCAGGCTCCCTGCTGAGCAGAAAGACCGATGCGGGGCTCGATCCCAAGACCCTGGGATCATGACCTAAGCTGAAGGCAGAGGCTTAACCCACTGAGCCGCCCAGGCGCCCCTCCTTAGCTGCAAACTTTAAAAGAGGTTTTGGGGAAACCAACGAAGGCAGGAATGAATTATATGTTGCTAAATCTTCTGTTCTCCTAGCCACTGTCCTTGTCATGTAGTTTACCTAGGCTATGTGTTATAACTTCTACCCAACAGAGTTGAAAGAAATTAGCTCATGATGACCAAAGGTTATTTACTAAGTTCTTATTGGACTGGCAGGTAACAAGTATGCAAGGAGTGCTTTCTTTTGAAGGGGTCAATGATGTACAAAGTTACACTTCTTGCAACTTTCTCAGGGGCAGAGGTTACTGATGATAATGGCATTTTTGAAACAAGATTTGGAGAGAGGGCTTGACAAGTAGTTGTTTCCTATTTTGAGACTTATATGAAAATACCACCACCACACACACACACACACACACACACACACACACTCTGTTTTGTTATGTATTGAATGAGTCACCTTTATTGCAGAGAATAATATATAAAAATTGGGGTGATCTCAGAAAATTAAACACGTAAGGTCATGCTCGTGGCTTGCAATATCAGAAGTTGCAACCTGTAAAGGATTTAAAAGTATGATCTTAGAAACAGTAAATGCAAACTTTGTCCCTTAGTGCTGTCACAACCCAGGAGTAGCTATGGGATTGGGGTGGGTATTAGCTAAGGCATCTGTGGAAATTCTGGATTTAAACTGGAAGACAGGACTTGTCTAGCAGCTTCTTTCTCTTTAATCTCGGAAGGCTAGAGGAGATGCTTTTGCTGAAATATGCAAAACATGAGTAAAGACAAATATATTAGTCAGCTGGTGTCATCAACTGCTACCCGAATTCACTGTGGCATGACACTTGCCTCCTGCTCATTCTGACCAATTTGGGTTTAGGTAAAGACCCTGGAAGATTAAGGAAGGAAGTGAAGTATGCCACAGTCACCACATTTCTAGGTGCAAAAGGATATGTAGGAAAAGTTTATTCTAATCCTCATTACTTTAACCCAATAAAAGGAAAAAAAGACATGCAGGGCAATATTCTACTCTGTGAAGGCCTAAATTAAGATGTATTTCTTTGACCCCGCTCACAGGTGCTGTGAGGATATTTGACTGCCTTTCCCCCATGGTAGCAGGATAGAGAGGCCAAGAATATTCCACATGGTCCTTTAGTACTCCAGTCTTCTCATAAAAATGCAAATCAAATTGTGTCACCTTCTATATTAAGTTGTCCAGTGGTTTTCCATTTTATTGTTATTCTTGCCCTGGTCCAGTCATTGGATTCCTACTTTGGTCTACACAGCCCTGTCAAGCCCTGTGAAGACCTGGCTCCCACCCAGCCCCCCAACCTCACCTCAGACTACCTCCCCCTTATAGACTGCAGTCCAGGTACAATGGCTTTCTTTCTGTCCCTTGAGCATGTAGAGCGTGCCCCTGCCTCAGGGCCTTTGTACTTGTACCCTTAGTCACTCTGACCTCAGCTTTTTGAATGGCTCCTTCATCTCATCCTTTGGATCTTAGTTCACTGACATCTCCTCCATGACCTTGTTTAACCTCTTAAATTAACTTAGGAAACACTCACAATTATATAACCCTATTTTATTCTTTTCATAGTCCTCATCACTTTCTAAAATTACTATGCTTATTTAACAGTTTACTAGTTTATTGACTGTTTCCCAGAGAGAGGCTCCTGGCATATAGTAGGTCCAGAATAGTTTGGGTAGGTTGTTGAATGATGACAACCTGCACACTACCCCATCCCCACAGCACTGACATGCTTCATGGATGGGACATAGCTTTCCTTTTGTAAAATGGGTCCAAGTGCCTGGTTACTACAGAGAAAGAGCTAGCCTAGGACCTACACCAGAGCACTTTTCAAGCTCTTAGAGTTTAGAGACAGCTCATGTATGGCATCTAATATTACCCAAGAGGGGCGGTATGATAGTCTCCAAAGATGGCCACCACCAATGTCTTCCCTCCCTGTGTAGGCATGCCACTTGACCCCTCAAGAGGTGTAAACCATTTCTTTTTCTCTTGAATCTAATCATGCTTGTGATTTGTTTTGACTAACAAATAGAAGGCAGCAGAAATGATGTTCTAGATCCTCTGAGCCCAATCCTTAATAGAATTGAGAACACCTGTTTCCTCCTTTCTGGAAGCCAGCTGCCATGTAAGAAGTCCCAAACCCTAAGAACACTGTGCTTTGAGGAAGCCCATGCTATCCATATAGAGAAACACAGGGAGGAGCACTGGGGCATGGGATATATGAGTGAAACCTCTAATCTTCCAGTCCAGCCCATGAATGCAGCCTAGTGACTGACCCTAGTCCATGTCCCCTGAAGCAGAAGAACCTACCAACTGAGCCAAGTCAACCTACAGCATCATGAGAAATAAATCATTAGTATTTCAAGACAACACATTTGGGGCTGCTTGGTTGTGCCATAGGCAGCTGATATCAGGCTGTTGTTGCTATGAAATTTTATATAACCAAATCCCGAGGCCTGAAGACACTTTGAGCTTCTCGAGTTTTAATCTGCCAAAAAAACCCCAACAAAACAAACCATCAGGGCATGCTGTTAAAAGGCAGTTTCTGATTCTGTAGGTCAAGAACGGGGTTGAGATTCTGTATTTCTCGGCAGCTCCTAAGTCATGTGTATACTGATGACACAGCACACGGAGTGCTCTCAGAGGGGCAGGCCAGTCCCCAGGCTCCAGAAAGTTCCAAATGAAATCATCGTAGAAAACCCATGTGTGGGGCGCCTGGGTGGCTCAGTGGGTTAAAGCCTCTGCCTTCAGCTCAGGTCATGATCCCGGGGTCCTGGGATCGAGCCCCACATCGGGCTCTCTGCCCTGCGGGGAGCCTGCTTTCTCCTCTCTCTCTCTGCCTGCCTCTCTGCCTACTTGTGTTCTCTGGCTGTCAAATAAATAAATAAAATCTTAAAAAAAAAAAAAAAGAAAACCCATGTGTATTTGAGGAAAGACTAGTTTGCCGAGAAGGTTCTGGTCAAGTACATTTGGGAGACACTCCCTACTAGATTCTACTACTTGAGATTCACAACATAGATTTGCTGACGGAAAGCTCCTAGAGTTCCTCCAGCCAGGAAACTTGTTTGGCTCTGATTGGTGCAGTGGTTCCCGGATCTGTTTTGTTATACCTATTAACGTCTTCAAGATCTGATGTTCTGTGGATCATTCCTGGAGAACCACAAAACCACCGTGCATGTGTGTTTGTAATTAACTTAGCAGACTTCTTGCTGTCCCTCAATAATGAATCCGATGTCACAGATTTTCATAACCCAGATGTTTGTTTTTTTCTGGATCTAACCTAACAAACACCCCGCCTCTTGCTGAAGTCTAAGAAGTCCTTCTTCATTTCTCACAGAGCCAGAGGACAAGCATCTCCCCATTGTCCAGCCCTCTCTATACTTGAACGTCTGCCCTTCTTCTCCAGGTCTTTGATCTTCCACTTCTTCCCATTTTTTTTCCTGTTTCCCAGAACTCCGTTTTCTTTTTCCAGCTCTGTCGCTTAACCAGCTCTGTGACCTTGGAGGACTGTCTGGATATCTCTAAGTAACAACCCCCAGGTGCACGGTGGTGATACTCTTAGTATTTGGGTGAGCTTTAAATGCATCAATCTATGTGGAATGCTTAGCGTAAGGCCTACAGTCCTAATAACTCAAATATCAGCTTTTGTTGTCACCATCCTGGGTCTCAGCTCTGTCCCAGAACTCCAGCTCTCCAGCATTAGGGAGGGTCATGTCCCACTGAGCCGGGGAGAAGGGGAGAGAAGGGGAGGGGGGTGTGCAGCCGATCGAGACTCCTCTAATTCCACTGCCTGATTTGGGCTGCTATTCTTAGCCACCTTCACACCAAATCTTTCCCCCCACCCGAGTACTGCTGAGCAGCTTCAGGAAGTCCAGGCTAAAGTTAGAATCCAAATCTGTATCTCTGGACGTCCGCCCACTCCTCATCTCTGGGAGCTGTTCTCTGAGGCCGACACTGGCACTTTAAGGGTTATCTGCTATTTTTACATTTTTGTTGTCTCTTTGTCGAAACAAATCAGGGATTGTCTCCCAGAAGCCAGACTCAACACTGGTAGGTTTCCCACTGCAACGTGGCTCTGAACAACGTCACCTCTACCATCTGCCCTTTATTCCAGAGGCTACCTGTATATGTTGCTGAATTCCTTGCCACTCTTGTCCCCCAGGAGCTTAGGAGAGAGCAGGCAGCTTCTCATCCATATTAAAAAGCTGTGGCACTTTTCTTTTCACTGGCTCCTCTCCCCTGCCATTTGCAGACCCCACTAATAGCATCACACTGTGAGGCTCTGCTCCTATAAAGGGCGCACAGAGTAATGCAAGCTGTCCCCGCTTCTCTCTTCCGTGGCCTTAAAAGGAAGGAGCCCTGGTCACAAGACCATGCAGTGGGAGAAAAGCCTGCCGGATTTTGTTTGCTTTCAAGCGTCATATGGTTTCTTCATATGTGCCGATCTGATGGCGTCGTTATGGTGTTTCTCTGTGAGCACCCACAGATGTCCTTCACTCGGGCTACAACGGAAAGCCAGAGCAGAGGGCTGAGGGCAGCAGGACTTCGGCGTGCATGGTACTCGAATGCAACAATTCAGCTTCTCCGTGCAAGGGACGTCAAAGCTCCCATTTCCATCTAACTCCTAAATAGAGGGGGACCCATGCCAATAGCTAGCGAAGATTTAACGTGACAGATGAGCCAGGCACCGGGCTAACAAAACATCTGAGCTGTGATCTCATCTGTGGGCCCATCTGTATTCCCTTTTGACGGGAGCTACCTGAGGGATCTCAGGAGAAGGGAGGGGACATAACTTGCCTGGGGAGCACCTGCATCTCACCCCTGTCCATTCCACACGGCAAGGAGGGTGCTGTCGTTCCTACCTGAAAATACTTGGGAAGGAAGTCATTCCATAGCTAAGTCTGACCAATCTTATGGGGGTTTCATGACCCTGAGACAGGAAGCTTTAGCCTGAGGTTTCTGACTATTTGCGTCTGAGAAAAATCTGTGCTGGAACTCGAACCAGTGTTCTTCTCTCATTAGCTTCCCACAGATAGGAAACGCATCCAGAGAAGTTGCTACTTGAAAACCGCAGCGCACATATGGTGCCCGTCTTAGGACCGTTGTGGATCCAAAGAAAGTTGTTTTTTTTTTTTTTTTTTAAGATTTTATTTATTTATTTGAGAGAGAGCAAGAGAGAGAGAGAGCGAGCGCGCACGAGCAGGGGTGAAGACCAGAGGGAGAATCAGACTCCCTGAGAGGCAGATGGTTGACTGACTGAGCCACCAAGACGCCCCTACAGAGAAAGTTTTTATTACCGTTCTCATTACAATATTTATTCTGCTTCTGATATGAATTAAAAAGGATAAAGTGGCCATGCCTTTGGTTTCAAGGTGTTTTTGTCCTGCATTTTTTAAAGGGCCTTGCTCCTCAGAGTGTGTCCCAAGGACCAGTAGCAGCAGCGCCTGATAGCTTGTTATAAATGCAGACTCTTGGGGCTTCTGGGTGGCTCAGTCCTTAAGCATCTGCCTTCGGCTCAGGTCGTGGTCCCAGGGTCCTGGAATCAAGCCCCCGCATTGGGCTCCCTGCTCAGCGGGAAGCCTGCTTCTCTTTCTCCCACTTCTCCTGCTTGTGTTCCCTCTCTCACTGTATCTGTCAAATAAATAATTAAAATCTTTAAAAAAGATAAAAAAAATAAAAAATAAATGCAGACTCTCAGGCCTCATCCCAGAATTATGGAATCAGAGGCTGTATTTTAACAGCATCCCAGGCTTCTCTGTGTTTACCAGACATTTGGGAGGCACTGTCTTCTGGAACTAAAAGCTTGAGGGTGGGGGACAGAGGGCCTATGGCTAAGACAATTGCTCACCAGGCTGGGTGCACCTTAGAATCACCTGGGGAACTCTAGAACATATTAAAGACTGGGTCCCATTGCTTCCGATGCTGCATTTATTTATCTAGGGCAGGAATATGGGAAAAAGTTTCTTGGGTGCCATCAGGGCTTAGCTCCATGGCCCAAAGGAAAGCCAAGTCCTGGCTATGGAGCATTGGACGAGCCATCATGAGGACGTGGATCTGAACAAGGACGAGGACTCTCTAAATCAGCATGGACGTAGACCAGGCTCAAGGAAAGACATTAGAATAAACACTACAGCACACAATGAAGCCCTAGCCTGTGTAGATTGATTGATTGATTTTTTTTTTTTTTTTTTGAGAAAGCAATGAAAAGGGAGCCATGGGGACTAGGTTCAGAGAGTCAAGATTTAGAAAAAATGCACCACTCTTCTTTTCAGTGGAGGGAGTGCTTACGGACAACATCTAATGTCCTTCATTCAGTGTTTGAGCATCTTTTGTTTAGGGCACGTGCCTGTTTTAGGGCTGCTGGAGTTAGCAAATAAAAAATATAGGATACTCTCTTGAGTTTGAATTTCAGACAAACAAAGAATAATTGTTCAGTGTACCTTTCTAGTATGCAATATTTGGGACATACCTTTAAAAAATCGTTCACTGTTTATCTTAAATTCAACCTTAACCGGGGGGTCCTGTGTTTTATCTGGCAACCCTAACCTGTTTAAAATAGTGAATCTCAATCAATGCTTCCAGACACAATGGTATATTCAAAAAAGAGGCCCTTGATGCACTGTGAGAGTGAGTGGCTGTGTGTGGGTGTGAAAGGTATTGAAGGAGCAGGGATGCTGGCTGTTGGGAGTGAGGAGGGAGGGAAAAAACACCATTAATGGTAAAGAGAATGAGAAGAATTTTTCCCAGTATGTCAGGAAAAAATTCACCTATAAGTTAAAGACTGAAAACACCGAAGAAGGCTTCATGAAGGAAAATTTTTTTTTCCATGATAAATTGATTTTTGTGTATGTGTACAATTATAGAAGGGATATATGCCTATAAAAGTTTCCAACTGTACATACATGTATAAAATAGAAAACACATGTATCACAACCTTTCATTGTCATCCCTAGAAGTTATTGCTCTTAACTTTCACTTGTGTATCCTTCTAGAAATTTTGTAAATTTAACGTGTATATATAAGATTTTTTTGAATTTCTTTTTTTTTTTAAGATTTATTTATTTGAGAGAGAGAGAGCGAGCGCACACATGCAGGCAAGGGAGAGGGAGAGAAGCAGACTCCCCTTTGAGCAGGGAGTCCAGTGTGGGACTCGATTTCAGGACCCCGGAATCAGCTCATGACCTGAGCTGAAGGCAGACACTTAACCGACTGAGCCACTGAGGTGCCTTCAATTTCAATTTTTAAAAACTTTTACATACTTCTGCAAGTTGCTCTTACGTTTACCTAACAGTATTCTTAGGCATCTTTTCCCATATACACATGTAGATGTACTGACCTAATTTTTTAACAACTGTATTATAATTTATTTACTTGTAGGTCTATTTTCATCGATCATTTATTTAAGGGACACTGAAAGGTACTTTCTCTGTGCAGAGCTTCCTCTGTGTGGAGCCATAAATGGTTGTTTGTCATCATTCATATTCAATTTATCTTTGATACCCGAACTTGGTATCAGTCCAAATAGCATCTCCTCCAGGGAGCCTTTCTGTTCCCTGCAGCAAAAGAAGCTTTGTGCATACCCAAACTCTCAGTCTTCCTAAACAGTTACCCTGCGTGGTTTCTTCAGTAGTGATTATTTCCATCTGAAATGATCTTACATGTTGGTTTCTTCCATGCTTGATTGCTTCCTATCTGTCCTCCCCTACTGCCATTTAAGCCTGCGGGCAGGAACACTGTCCTGGTTGATGGCTGCCTCCCCAGCACTGAGAATATCACAAAACACACAGTGGGTATGCAAAACGTATCTGTTAATGGGTGAATGATCACAGGATGGACTTAAACATACGGTGGTATACATCAAGATAGACAAGGCATGACCAGGGAGCCCATGATTTCTTGAATGGGGCCAGCAAGTGGAAATCACTTTAATTTAAGGCATGCTGTTTTAAGAGAGGGATACTGTCCATGCTATGGGAGCCCATGCAAGCACAATTCACGCAGAGGGGGCAGAAAGCAAAGGTGTCCCTGACTGGTGGAGACTGTGGGCATGGTTGCCCAAGGCAGAGAACCTGTCTAGACGGAGTCTGGAGATGATGGCTGCCCAGCATGTTTGGGGAGTGGTACCTTGGCCACCACCAAAGGAGCTCAGAATGCATTTGCGAAGGCACCACAAATGTGGTTGTGGGTTGTGGAGGGATTTGAAGGCTGTACTGAAGAACTTTGATTTTTTTTCCCCCTCTAAGCCCTGAGATACCATGAGAGGTTTTTAAGGTAGAGAGTGGTGGGTTAATTACCTATCCTGAGAAGACACTATTGTCAGCAATGGAAATAATTGTTGGAGGAAGGGGACATAGGGGTCAGGAAGAGGTATTAACAGACGAGGGAGATGGGCAGGCATGGCCTTTCCAGATGGAGAATTAGTTACTTTGACGTTTTCCCTAAAGATCAGGAATTTGCAAAGGAGGGCCTGAGGGCCAAATCTGGCCCACCCCTATTTTTGTCAGGGAAGTTTTATTTGGAAACAGCCACACCCATTCTTTTACATATTGTCTGTGATGGCTCCGACTCCCAGTAGTAGTAGTAGTAGCTGCGACCCAATGGCCTGAAAAGCCAGATTTCCTTCCTTACTCTTTCCAGATAAATTTCGCTAGTACCCGGTTAAGATTAACAACATCTATATATCCTAGGACTTGGGCGCTCAGATCAGTGGTTTGGTAAAAGAGAGCAAGCTCTGTCCCAATCCTCTGGGAACCCAGAGTCACACTTTCCCCACCAACCAGCAGCAACTGCCTTGAGCTTTGTCCTAAATTCCAGTGGAGTTAGGAGCTGTGAATGGCCCAAGGCAAGATACACAGCTCTGGAAGGCTGATTGGGAAGGAGATTGTCATCCCTGGGCAGCTACCACGTAGCTCAACTTCCTCAAGAACTGACCTCTGCCTTTGCAGAGCCCACACAGGAGGGCTGCGCTCAGGGCCCTATCTCCTTGCCTTCGGAGCTGCTTGCCACCCTGTCACCAGTCTCCGATTGGACTTCCTCCAAGCACAAGTCAGAGTTTCCTGATCTTCCTTAGCATAAAGTAGAGCGGCCATGCCACCACCCCCTTTCAGAATGCTGAGGGACTTTACATTCACGCGCACTTGGAGACTTATCTCAAAGAGCCTGAGTGGGGAACCTCGCACTTGGCAGACAGCATGTTACCAGCAGCCCTGTTGCTAGGATACTTGTCATCTGATTGATGTTTCCAAGATCCTGGTTGAAATCCCTTTGTTTCCTGAGTCTTAAGGCTAAGTCTTCAGGTTTGTATGTTTTAAATGGAGTCTGCGGTAGTGTCAAAAGAAATGAATTGACATTTTCAACAAGCTGAAAATGCCCCAAAACATCATCTCTCTGTTAGTAATAGTGAGGCAGACTTTCCATTTTGGTGAATGGCCCTACAGTTCCTCACTTCAAGATGCTGGGTGAAGGGTAGTTTCCTTGCTGACTTTTCTCAGCTTGCTTTTTCTTTTGACCTACCCACTTAACAATCAGTTTTTGCATTTAATAGATCCTACTTCTTTCTAGAGTGGAGAGTTTGTTTGGAGGTTGTTCACTGGGATCTCACCAGCTGTTCAGGGGAAAGCTAATTTCCTCTTGAAAATTGCCATTCTGAAGGCTGCACATACTTGATTGCATCATCAATAGGAACTGAAGGACATGTATCTTCATGCTGAGTGATATTCCAGCAAGCTAAATAAAAGTGATCCTACTCTTGCAACCAAAAATAGATAACATTGATGGGAACTGACCCCACTGTGACATGCACAAAATTAACTTTCAGGCTCTCTGAGCCATCATCCTTCAACCAGACGCCTGGATGACTGCCAGTCAAGAGAAGCAAGCCATATGTACTAAGGCTCTTTGAATAGAAGAAAGAAGCGGTAGTTTCAGATAAGTTTCACATTGAAAGTGACAAGGGCAGATGCTTCAGTTTTTAGGCAATGATTTGCAAATGAGCTGTTTCATACACTGGCAACTTTAGGTAGTGTGCTTCAGGCCATGGAGCTTAGGGTGGTGATTCTCAACTGGGATGATTTTGCATACCTCCCCCCAACAAGGGAATGTGTGGCAATGTTTAGATATATATATATATATATATATATATATATATTTTAAAGATTTTATTTATTTATTTGACAGACAGAAATCACAAGTAGACAAAGAGGCAGGCAGAGAGAAGAAGGGAAGCAGACTCCCCGCTGAGCAGAGAGCCCAACGCGGGGCTCGATCCCAGGACCCTCGGATCATGACCTGAGCTGAAGGCAGAGGCTTTAACGTACTGAGCCACCCAGGTGCCCCCAGAGATATTTTTGATTGTCACGACTGGAAATAGGGATGTCACTGTCATTTAAAGAGGCCGGGGATGCTGCTAAATTAAACATTGTACAGTACACAGGACAGCACCACATAACAAAGAATACCAATAGGGCCAAGGTTGAGAAACCCTGTCCTAGGAATTCAGTTCTTTTACCCTGGTTGATGAAGGCCTGGGAAGACAGATGACGCTACACGGGTGTTTGTAGTAAATTGTCTGCAGTGAGACCCGTGAAGCCCACTCTCAGTAGGTCTCACTGGGAAGCAGAGGTGGGACGAGGGAGTCTGCAGTGAGCTGGGGTTAGTGGTGGTGGGGGGGTGGGGGTTGGTTTCCATGCCTGGGTGTGTGGAACAAAAAGTTCTGTCTGGGAGCAGCGGAACGCCTGGTGCTTTGGGGGCAGCTGAAGAATTTCTTGCGAGTGCACATGGCTTTGTGCGCTCTGGCCTCTGTGCCCACTTTTGCTCCAAGTGTGAAGCTCCATGAAGCACCCCCTCCTCCATGGAGGGAGAAGGATTTCCACCACTCCGGGTGCTCCCCCTGCTCACCTCTTCTTCCAAGTCTCCCTTCTAGATGGACCGATAGGAAAGCAGTAACTTTCCAGTTACTAACTAACCAATAATCTCCTGGGAGATCCCTGGGCAGCTCTCGGCAAGTGAAGAGTATTTAGGGAGTGAGCTCCTGGAGATGGACAAAGTCATTCTCCAAAATGATCCAACCTTGCTAAAACCGTTCCAGTAAAAATCAGGAGCCAGATGGGATTGCTTATCATCAATATTATTACTTAGTATTGGCTTAGGGATTCTAGTGAGTGCAATGGTGTTTTAAAAAATGAAATAGTTTGTATAAACTTCGGAAAATAAGGAAAAATAACCCCTTTTGCTGGATCTGCAGTTGTATTCTTGGAAAATTAGTGTCTAGAAAAAAAATACTAGGAGGAATAAAAGGATTGTGTAGGTGGCTATGTATAAGATAAGTGCATACAAATCACGAGATTTTCCCCATATTACCATAAGCACCTAAAATAAACATGCAGAAAACAATCCATTCTCAGTAGCAGTAACAATTATAAGAGATTTACAAAGGCATACTTTGTTCTTGGAGAAGAAGATGTAGAATTATAAATACATTTTCCTAAGCCTAATATAAAAATTGAATTAAGCTTTAATGAGAATCTCAATAGATTTTCCCTTGGAATCAGATAAAATAATCTTAAATATCACATTGCAAAGTGAATGTCCAAAAATAGCTTAAAAATGAGACTAAAAAGGAGGATTTTCTAGAGTTGGATTTGCACTCCAAGATATCAGAACAATTTGTAATTGTATAAATACGATGTTGTCTTAGGCATAAAGAGACAAGCCTAACCAAATAAGGAAACCAGAAAACAATTGAAATATACATGAGGAATTAATATGCTTCAAAGGTGACGCAAGTGGGGAAATGATGGATTTTTTACGTAAATGGTGCTGGTACAACTGTTTCTTCATCTGGATAGAGATAAGATTAGACTCGATCTTATACCGTGTTCAAAAATCAAATAAATTTCAGATGGATTAAAGATGCACATGCAAAAAAAAAAACCCCACAAAAAATGAAATAAAATCCAAGAAACCTCATGAATAATCTAGCCTACAGGATACTTTCTTAACTAAAAGCAGACTCTATGAAAGAATATATAAATGTATACATATGTATACAAAAATACCAGTGAATTCAGAGACCATGAGTGATGTCCAGAAACAAATGATAAATATGGAAAAACAGCTCCAATGTAGAAGACAGAGCAAGATTTTCTCTGTAATATTTGAAGAGCTCTTATAAATAAATCCATAAGACACAAATCATCCAACAGCAACAACAACAACTACAAAATGGCAAAGGAAATGGAAAAGCAGTTTACTACAGAAAAATAAAAGTGGTGACAACGCGGGAACGCGGGAAGAGGTGCTCACTCTCACTCAGGGAAATGCACCAGTAACAAAAAGCCATCTCTTTAATCCCACCGGACTGGGAACAGTCTCTCGGAGCCAAAATATCTATTCCCTCCGAGCCAGCAATCCCCTTTCTGGGTATATATTCCACAGAAGTAAACACCGAACGTGAAGCTCTACTTGTAGCTCTTACTGCAGCCTTGTTTGTATGGCTAGAATAATCGGGAGACAAGTAAGGGCCAGTTCAGAAGGAAAGGATACAAAATGTTGGGCCCATCACACCATCACATATTGCGCAACTTTAAAAAGAAAAATTTAGGGACTCCTGGGTGGCTCAGTCCGGTAAGCCACTGGGCTGCCTTTGGCTCAGGTCATCATTTCAGGGTCCTGGGATTGAGTCCTGTCCTATGGGGCTTCCTGCTTGGGGAGTCTGCTTCTCCCTCTTTCTCTGTGATCTCTTATGCTCTTGCTCTTTTTCAAACAAATAAATAAAACCTTTAAAAAATATTTTTAAAAATTTATTTATTTGGTAGAGAAACACAGGGAGAGAGGGAACACAAGCAGGGGGAGTGGGAGAGAGAGAAGCAGGCTCCCCGCTGAGTAGGGAGCCCAATGTGGGGCTCGATCCCAGGACCCTGGGATTGTGACCTGAGCCGAAGGCAGATGCCTAACCAACTGAGCCACCCAGGTGCCCCTTAAAACCTTTAAAAAAATAAATAAAAATTTTCAAAAAAAGAATTTGACTTGGGGGGATTTTTGTGACACATTGTTGACTGAGAAATGCATGATGTTAGAAAATTTGTGTAATAGGACTTCCATTATTGTCCAATAAGTCATGACCCATTCTCAGTAGATGTACTAGTGTGCATGTCAGCGTGGAGAAAAACGACACAGAAGGATTCCTATTAGGTTTAGCACCTCATGGGGAGGATGTGGGGAAGAGAAGGCCACAAAAAGGAAAAAAAAAAAAAGGAAGAAAAGACTGCAACATACCCTCACTCCCATATCTGTGACATGATTTAATTTATGATTTAAAAAATATAATATTTATGTGCCTATTTATTTTTTTGTATGTGTTACCAGTGTAATTGGTAAAAGAAGTTAACACAAACTGTGATTTTCAAGGACATGCTAATGCTACCTTGAGTTTCTATAGCTGTTTTCTCTCAAAGACTTCTAATGCTTTTATGTATACCATTATTTTTCATCCTCATGACATCCTGGGAGGTGTGACCTTTAAATGTCGAAGCCCATAGGGCTCTCTGCCCAGCTCCTCCCTCCCCCCCATGATGGGTATCTACAGGGAGACACTGGGAGCAGCCAGATGCCATTCTTTGTGGGGGAACTGGGCACTGTTGCTGGGCTCCGCTGCCCTGTGGGGGTTTCTCTAGGCTGCTCTGTAATGTGCCTTCTCCTCGAGATACAGCTCACTCTCTTAGGGGAAAAGGAAACTTTAAGGTTTTACCCAGGTTTGGAACATAATCAAGGCACCAGGGAAGAGAGAAAAATCAATCAGTCAAAGAAAAGCCTAACGAAAGATTACCGGGGACTGTCATGGCTAGATCACTAAGTGAGAGAACTAGTTCTAGTAGGTAGTGAACTCACTGTTCAATAGAGCAAAAGCATGGGGCTCTTCCCTCAGAGGCTGCAGGGATGGGCAGGGAGGGTGGGGGGAGTGCGGGTGGGGGATACATGGGGTGTGTGTGGAGAGCATGGGTTTGGAATGCAAGAGTCAAGAATAAAATCTTGGTTTTAACCACTTCCGTGGAAAATTATTTAACTTTTCTGAGCTTGAATACCAAATCCTCTCCCAAATAACTCTTAGACGTGCTAGATTATTGCAAGGTCATAATGAGGGCTGACTATAAAAGCATCCAACGCTGTCTGGCACCTAGGAGGAGATCGACCAGCAGATGGTAGGAAACCCGTGGCCGGAAAGCCTGTTGGGATTTGGCCCTGTGTTCTCTCCGTTTCTCCTCCCCTCCCTCTCAAGCTTTCTCCAAACTTTTCCTGAGTTACTGTCACACCAAATACTGGGCTTTGGCACTCTCACAGTCTAATGAAGGAGATGGAGAGGAATGAGAGGAATACAAATACTCTGCCGTGAGCTAAGGGCTTTTATTTTAGTCATTTATTTTATTTTTATTTATTTATTTATTTTGGCTAAGGGCTTTTAATCGAGAGACGACGTGCCAAGTGCTGTGGGGACATAGGAAGGTGATGGCACAGGTGTGCAGGAGACAGGAAATGTTTACAGACAGTGCTGTTCGAGAGCTCATCTGCTTGCTGAGGGTGAGGGGAGGGAGAAGAGTAGTAATGGGTACGATGCACTAGCGTGAAATAATCTTATGGACGGAAAGACAGATATGTAAAAAAAAAAAAGCAAAAAGATGAAAAACATTGCTATTTATGGCTTCCATTTTTGGTAAAAACCAACAGGATTTGACAAAGAATTTTGTGCAACTACTTTTTACCCTGACTTGCTACAATGATTTAGACCCTTTGGAAGAGAGGTGTAGAAAGAGTTTGGCAGCTTATAGGGACAACTTATAGGGATAAATAAGATCTTTTAAATCAGAACTGGGACAGGCAACCTTCTGGAAGGCCCCCAGTGATCCCTGCCTTCTGGTTTCCAAGCCTTTATGTAGCCCCCCTCTCACATTCTGCCAGGGTTGGTCTGGGGGACCACTTCTGAGTGGAGGTGATCACATTTAGTGGCTCCGTCTTGAGCTCTCTCCTTCTTGGGTCGCTTACTCTGTGGGGACACTCAGGCAGCCTTGGGAGTCCACATGGAGGAGATCAGGTCTGCCCACAAGCATGGGGTGAGCTTGAGAGCGCCTCTGTCAACCATTGAACCTCAGATAACTGCAGCTCTGGCTGACAGCTTGATTGGAACCTCATAAGAGACAGCGAGCCAGAACCACCCAGCTAAGCTACTTTTGGATTCCTGATCCACAGAAGCTTCCAGATAATAAATATTTGCTGTTTTAAGAAAATGTATTATGCAGCAATAGATATTCATTCCTTATTCTTTGCCTCCCTCTTTTTTTCTTGCATCAATGCCCTTTGCTATATAATAATGCAGTTTCTCCCACTACAGGTAGAATATATCTCCCTGCTCCACTGACATTAAACTGGGTCGCGTAACTTGCTCTGGCTAAGGAATGTGGGCAAATATGACTGTATGTCTGTTCTTAGCCATCTTGGCCTTAAGATGTAGCATATGTTTCTGCCCAACTATCTGGGAGCTTCCATATTCCTCCATAAAGAGGAGCTGGCAGCTACTGCTCTGGTAGCCAATGCCCTTTGAGCCTGGGCCCCATAAAGGGCACACATTAACAGAGCCACTCCTGCCAATTTGCAAACCTGGGAGCCTGAGAACAAATCATATTGTTTTTATTATTTGCCACGAAGTTTAGGGAGATTGTGACACAGAATTAATGTGGCAATAAATAATTGGTGCTGTCTCCTTAGACATGGCAGAAAAGGCACATGAAGATTGGGAATGATGGATGAGGTTGGAAATTCAGGCCATGGCTACCTTTAGAAGAGCCTCGAGAGCCAAGTTACGGAGTTCAGATTTTATTCTCTGGGTCCTCCAGAACAATTCATGTTTGGAAGAACACTTTGGTGACTGTGCTGAGCATGGATTAAGGAAGGCAAGACTACAGATCAAAGTCCAGGCAGGAAACTTTGTAAGAGTCCATATGAGAGGTGACAAGGGCCTGCATTAGGGTATTGGTAGTGACAGTGAAAGGAGAAGATCAATTTAAACTTGAGCTTATCTCCTGAAACAACTTCTCTGTTTACCAAGGGAATGTATAAAGAGAGAAAGTCTCCCACTGCAGACTTATTCCTGCCTTAAGCCAGGAAGCCCACTGATTGGAAGAGTTGGATTAATTTGATTAAATTTCCAGGCCACTCTCATTCTTCACTCCTCTTGGATCTTTGGAAGAAGTTCAAGTTACTCCATACGATGTTGGGCAAATTCATTGTCCAAATGCCTACCAGGGTACAACTAGCCTAAAGTGGATGTCCCACCCTGCTTTCAAGAGAACATTCCCTTTGCATAGATGTGGATAATTTCTCTTTCTTTCTTTGACCCCACCCCAGCTGTTTTCTCCAAAGTTAGGGGAATATGGATTAGCTGTGGGTTTCTTTGCTAAAAGAACTCTCAGATGAAGTTCAGACATTGCCTATAGAAAACTTGGTTGAAATAAAGCAAAGGCTTCTTGAGAAATCTTTTCAGTTTCTACCACGAGGTATGAATTAAAATGAGTATTACAAGTAGGACAGGTTTGGAAGACTTTCCTCCTTACTCTGAAGTCACAAGTTGGGCCAGCAAAATTTGGATCCATCTGGCATTGTCTCTACTTTAACGTATTAGCTGGGAGGAGTCATGTTATTGCCAAAGGGTGATTATCATGCCTACATGTTGGAACAGAGATGTGTTTTTTGCACATGGGAGTATGCTCAACAAAGCCCTATAGATACTTATTAATGAGAAGTAGTCATAGAATGAGATTGGTGTAGTCCACATCTGTCTGGCAGAATTGCAAAGTCCATATTCTTAACAGTAAAGATGGAATTTGAGAAACCTGTAAATGGATCAGGGGTTTCCAAGTGTGAGAGACTTAGAGCCAGGAGAGACAGGATCATATCACTTTGGTCAACTTGTGATGTAGTGAAGGGCAGTTCACGCTCTCCATGTCTCAGTTTTGTCATATTTCACTATAGAAATTTCCCTCTTGGTCTGTTGAAAGAATTAATCTGCATTTGCAAAGAATTTACAAAGACCTTTGATAACTGGACAAGCATCTAGAGGGTATAACATAATAGCCCTTTCCTCCAAGGGAGGGGAGTATGGATTGCTGTGGGCTTCTTTGGTAAGTGAACTCTGAAGCTGGGGACTGAAGAGATCAGGAACAGTATTTTGGGTATGATCTGCAGTGGCAGCTTTTACAGCTGGTAGTAAGATTCAGAGCTTCTAGCATCCGGGAGACTGATATGAATTGAAGAGAAGTTTGAGTTAAGTGTGAGGTTGAGTACAAAGACCCATTCCGAAACCACAACCACCTGTTACCTTGAATATCACAGCGAAGATGGCTTCACAGTAATCTTTTTTGGAAACAGGGCCGTTAAGTCAACAAGGGCCACAGATACCAGTGATGGCAATGACTCCATGAGTCCCAGGCACATTGGCCTCAAAGGTAAGGAATCAGGGTCTGTAAGTGCCGAATGTGGTTGTTCTGAGAACTAAACACAAAACTTGTCCTCACATGGGGTGTGGAGTCTACTTGAAAAAAAAAAAAATTCTGTTGTGTTTTTGTCTAGCTCCAGGGGCTCTATCAGGGGACTTTCTATGGTACAGGAAAGGTTCTCTGAGGATTCTCACTTTGGGGAAGAGGATGAGGGCGAAGAGGTGAAGTGACTCCCCCAGGCCATACAGCTATTTGGTTGGGCTCAAGGTGGAGCCTGGCACCAGTTAGGTCTCCTAATTTCCAATCTATTAATTATTCTTACATTTTGTAAGAAACTTTTGTTCCTGCTTCTTGAAATTGATCATATCCCACTCGGACTCCCAGAAGCAAGCACCTGCCTCTTTCAAATGAAGTAGTAGATTAACCTGATTCTGACTTCCCTGCTCCAGCCTGAGGAGCTTCTTGGAGTTCTGCCTGCCTCCAAGCATAGTGGTTGCCCATCAGCTTGGGCTTCTCCTCTACCAACCTCACTGGACCTGACCTTTCTCTTCCACATAAGTTCCCTTCCCCCCAACCTACCTGAGTAGCAGAAAAATCTTTCATACCTACATTTTATGTTACACTTCTCAAGGAATATTTGAATTTTACTTGCTCCTTTTAATATAAGAACCCAAGGGGTGATTCATGGTAGCAAGTACGTACTTAGGGAATCCAATTGGGGAATTCAATTAGGACAAATTGATTTCCTGTGCTCCTGAAAATTGTACCTTGTAGCTGGCCCCTTACCCTGCCAAAGCAGACAGCTACACTTGGACCTACTACTTTGTCTTAAACAAAAAAGGTGACTCAGTTTGGGGGATGTTTTCATATATAGTAAGTTAGTAGTACTATAGGGGTGCCTCAGTGGCTCAGTGGGTTGGGCCTCTGCCTTGGGCTCGGGTCATGATCCCAGGGTCCTGGGACCAAGCCATGCACTGAGCTCTCTGCTCAGCAGGGAGCCTGCTTCCTCCTCTCTCTCTGCCTGCCTCTCTGCCTACTTGTGATCTGTCAAGTAAATAAACAAACTCTTAAAAAAATTAGTAGTATTATAGTTGTAACCCATTCTGTGAGATACTAAGCAAAGAAATTGAGATAGGGATGGGCAACCATTAACATGATGGCCAAATGGTGGTTAGCCTATTGTAAAATGTAAAGGAATTTTTAAAATCCTACCATCTACTTTGCAAACGTCTGTTAGTTAAATGGGGTATGATAACCTCTCTGCAATATAATTACACCTTACTTTTACATGTCATCATACCAGAGAATAACAATGGGACACTTTCTAATATTATCCTTTGTGACCTTACACAAGTAAATTGCCTTCCCTTATCCCTCAGTCTCTTTATTTGTAAATAGGGCTAATGCCACTTTATCACATCTAAAAAATCAGGCCCTTTGAACTTAACCATCCTACATTTCCTTAAATCAATTGTATCAGTTATCTGCTGCCACACTAAGGTGTGTAACAAACAACCACAAAAATGTCAAGGACATAAATGTTAATTTTGTCGAAGGTTAGGGTAACCAGTGTGACTACTGTGAGACAGACTTGGGTCAAACTCTGTTTGTTCATCACTCAGTCTCCCATAAAATCTTACTCTGACTAGTGGACACAGTGGTGCTCTGGATCTCCAGGAAATTAGGGAATGTCCACTAATCCCTAAAAATTATGATTAGTTTTTCTTCTCCAGTGTATAGTTGCACTGATAAATGGCCATAGGTACCTTTGGGGAAAGTTAGGAAGATTTACAATATAAACTGTGCATGTGGTAGGGTTCTTATTCAAGGGGACCCCTCTTTATTCAAGGGATTCTGGATCTGTGAGCTTGCTCAAGTCTAGGAGTTGGTTGTTAGATTTCTATTGATGTAATCTGACAAAAACATTCAATTCTTTTGTTATTTATTCTACCTCCTCACAACTCATGCTTTGTACCTTGCTCTCTTGGATCTTTTGGGACTTGAGTCTAATTATAAGAGCAGTAAGAGGTGGTAGGATTTGGTCTGAAGGAAGATCAGCAACTCCCTGCAAGGCAAAATATCTCTGGGGTTCTTCACGCAAAAGGACCCTAACCTCCATAGACAGGGAATGATGGGCTGCTTCTCCTAACAAAGGAGGCTTAGTAGAGTTCGAGGGTTCAAGTTGCCCATCTTCATTGGAACATACCCATAAAACCCCATCCTGATATTCAAGTCCCACTATTTGCCAAATAATACTCTAATATAGGAATCTGTGTGACAGGGAAGTCAATTTGCATCACAATTCAGCCACCTGCAAGAGTGGCTTTTGGAAATCTTGGCCCTAGGGCTGTAGGAGATAAAGGATTCTATTAGGGAAGTCACATATTTGGGGCCTCTTATGCAGATCTTGAGCTGGGAATTTGCCCTGATTTCATCATTTTCTTTCTCTAAGTCTTACAGAGCATTTAGAAACAACCAACCAAACTCCCAGAAACAAATTTGATATTAGTCAAGGTTCAATCAGAGAAGCAGAAACCACTATGAGCAATTCTAGATCATTATATCATAATAAGGAGTTTTTTACAGAAATCTGCAGTTGTGGGAGTTTATATGTCATTGTCGCAGTTGTATTGGTATGTTGTATATATGTTATTTATATATGTGTTTTACATATACACATATATACATGCATGTATATATACATATGTAAGTGTATAGAGGATGTAGAAAATACATAAGATGTAAATGCATAGAAAACATGTACAAATATGTGGATGTATACATAAATACACACACACACACACACTCAACTACGTAGAAGATCTGTGGCTTCTGGAAAAAGAGCAGACCAAGGGAACCCAAAATTCTCCCACTATAAATTCTGAGGAAAGCTAAATAAAATGTTTAAAAATTCTTTGAGGGGCACCAGGGTGGCTCAGTGGGTTAAGCCTCTGCCTTTGGCTCAGGTCATGATCTCAGGGTTCTGGGATCGAGCCCCCATTGGGCTCTCTGCTCAGCAGGGAGCCTGCTTCCCCCTCTCTCTGCCTGCCTCTGCCTACTTGTGATCTCTCTCTCTGTCAAATAAATAAATAAATCTTTAAAAAAAATTCTTTGAAATTTATATCTGAGCCTATAAGAAAAAAAAGTGGGGGGGAGGGAAATCCCTAGATCCCAGAAATAAAGAAGGAACCGAAAACCAGATCACTAAGCTTAGAAATGGACATTGGCTGCCCTTGGGGTGCAGATTATGGGTTCCTGCAACCAGGGCCTTGGGCTTGTAGGACTAGTGCATGTGAAATGAGCTAGAGTTTATATGGTGCAGAGAGTGAACTTGATCTACCTGAAAAAGCCAAGACATTCAGAGGCTGATGCTGTAATCTTAGTGAAAGGACAAAAAGGAAAAAAATCTACTCTAAAAGAAAACTTTTCTGTTTCTACATCGTTCTTGGTGAAAAAAAAACCCGCTGACCTAAGAAAATGAAACTACAGACATATGCCTTGCATAGGCTTGATATCCAAATTTATATTGCCTACATGGTCCAGGAATTCAAAATGCATAATAAATGATGTAAAACTTAGTGATAAATTGTCAAGCAGTGATATAAATAATAACAGCACCAAAAAAAAAAAGATGACTACTGTAGGGATGTAATTTCAAGGTGGAATTAAAGTAGAAGGTAATGATGATATGTAGGAGAGTTTACTGACTTAAAAGTTCTACTGTTCTTCTATCATGTTTGGGGAAGTTAGAAATATTGGTTAAATTTAGATTTTGTTGATTAATCATGTATGTAGAATTTTAAGAGTAATTTTCAAAATATAGAAATTAAAAAAAAATTTCAAACACAATAGAAAGCAAAGAGGAAGTAGAAAATATGGTAAGTCCAGAAGAATTTAGGAAAAGCAAAAGTATCAATGAAATGGGTCATTAGGAAGCACAATATAAAATTATAGAAATAGACCCAGCCAAATAGATCAGGAATTGTGATAAACGTAAATGGGCTAAATTCATAAGTTCAAATACAGAGGCTCAGATTATATTTAAAACCCCCACGATTCAGGGGCACCTGGGTGGCTCAGTGGGTTAAGCCTCTGCCTTCAGCTCAGGTCATGATCCCAGAGTCCTGGGATCCAGCCCTGCATCGGGCTCTCTGCTCAACAAGGAGTCTGCTTCCCCCTCTCTCTGCCTGCCTCTCTGCCTACTTGTGATCTCTCTCTGTCAAATAAATAAATAATATCTTTAAAAGAAAATAACAACAATTACAAGAAAAACAAACCCCATGATTCTATAACCTAGATATATGATGGCTTCAAAGTACATAAATACAGTGTCACAAAAAGTTGAAAATAAAATACCAGTGAAAGTGACACCATGAAAACACTAATACCAAGAAATCCCAATATCAAATAAAGCAGACTTTAAAACAACACCCTCAACACACACACATTATTATAAATGATGATTATTAAAAGCAATTTCTAAAAAGGAACAATTTTTGAGAAAGGTATTACAACACAGTGTCAAAGTATATAAACCCCAAATTGAAGAACTTCAAAGAGTAACTGATAAATCAACAATCACACAGTAGGAAATTTTATCACATATATTGCTTAGAATTTGATAGCTCAAGAAGATAAAAAACAAGTTAGGACCTAAGAATTCTGACTAATACAGTTAGTATAGTAGATCTGATGGACTTTTATAAAACCCTATATCCATCAATTAGAAAATATATGTTGATTTTAAGGGCAATTGTAGCATTTACAAAAGTTGATT
Source organism: Mellivora capensis (assembly GCA_004024625.1). NCBI lineage: Eukaryota > Metazoa > Chordata > Mammalia > Carnivora > Mustelidae > Mellivora > Mellivora capensis. Next base: position 29,841 of record PISX010005399.1, on the reverse strand, counting down.
ATTTGGAGTGCATTGATTAGGGGTGAATCTTGGGGATCAGTTGTTTTAAAGCTCCCTAAGATTCTAATGTGAGTTGGGGTTGAGAAACATTATAAAACAACAATTAAAAACAAATGCACCAAGTGCTCATCACAGTAAGTGTACTCTTACTCCCCTTCACCTATTTCACCCATCTCCCACCCGCCTCCTCTCTGGCAATCACCAGTTTGTTCTTTATATTTAAGAGTGTTTTTTGTCTCTTTTTTTCTTTGTTCATTTGTTTTGATTCTTAAATTCAAGATATGAATGAAATTATATGGTATTTATCTTTCTCTGAGTATTTCACTTAGCATTATACCCTCTAGATCCACCTACATTGTTACAAATGACAAGATTTCATTCTTTTCTTATGGTTGAGTAATATCGCATTGTGTATATATACACCGCGTCTTTATCCATTCCTCTGTGGTTGAACACTTGGGTTGTTTCCATATTTTGATTATAGTAAATAATGCTGGAATAAAAATAGGGGTAAATATATCTTTTTAAATTAGTTTCAAAATAGTTTCTGTTCACTATATTGTGCATCTGAAACTAAGATACCACTGTACATTAACCATATTGGAATTTAAAAAATAAATGAATGAAAATTCTGGAAGAAAAAAAAAGAATGCCCTGGGGTGCCTGGGTGGCTCAGTTAGTTAAACAAATGACTTCAGCTCAGCTCATGATCTTAGCTAATGTTAAGGAAAAAATCCAGTTATAAAAGGATCACATACTATGTTTATGTCATTTGAAAACACAGAACAACGGTTCTATTATTTCTAAAAAATAAATATAACAAATATAGCAGAGTATCAAGATGTATAAATCTAAACATAGGTGTGTGGATAGCTGTTACATGATTTTTGTACTTTTGTATATTTGAAATGTTTCATATTTTAAAAATTGAACAAAAAATAAATTTATAGATGAATTAGATTCATGTCCACGGGTAACTCAAAGTCAGTTTATTGACCAAGGAAGAAGAGGTAACAGGCCTTTTTTTAATAGTGTTTTATAGAATGAGATTATCTTGGTGATTCTACAATGAACCTAGATCTTTCAGACTTAAAATTTTGATTTGATAGCAAATCAATTCACAGTGAAAAAAGCATCCAGTGACCTTAATATTCCTGGTGTTGGACACCTTCTCAGGCTTATACAGTGTTGGAATAAAAGTCCTAAGGGGAAGTTTGTTCAATGCATACCAGATCGGACTAAGTGGAATTGTTTAAATAATGATTTTGTTTAACAGCACCGGGCTCTGATAACACCTGAGGCAGCTGTCTCATAATTGGGTTGACCTTGGCAATGTGATTGGAAATTCTCTAAGTCCATTTGCAAAGTTTGTCTCTTCTGGAGAGAGCTGGATGGCCAGAGTCTACATTTAACTTTGTGAATGTCATTTTTAAGGTATTCAAGACTGAACAATACTTCCCCATTCCTTCCACTTCCAAATATCTTTAGATTGATTGATAGAGGTTCTAGTCTGCAAAGACTTGAGACTTTCTGTCTCCTTATGGTAACTTTCCATTTCTTAGCTTTAATCAAATTTGGGTTGGTTTCATAATTTTGCTCCAAGTATCATCTTGTTGTTTTATTTCCAAAGAACTTCGGGGATAATGTTGGACTGTATGTCCCAAGGGATGACACAGTGACCATAGCACTTTCCTGCTTAAAATATTCCTATGCCTCCCTCTTTTGGGTTAAGGCTCAGGCTCCCTACAATGACAGGACCTGGTTCCTGCCTATAGCTAGTCTTCTCCTCTGTCCTTTCTGGTCTATCACAATACACTCAGCCATGTTGTACCAATAACCTGCTTCCTGTTTCCCATACACTGAGCTATTTCTCTCCTCTGCCTTGGCTCCACCTGCCTAGAGCGCTAACCCATTCCCTGCTCTCTTCACTTGCTAGATGTTGCCTATTGTACACTACTCACTTGGTTGTTACCTTCACTAGGGAGCCTCTGCTACCCTCCACACCTCCCATCTTGAACTCAGCACTCTCCCCTTGGACCCCATAGCCTCTTTTGTAGACTACAGTCTTGGCACTCAGCACACAGTGTTTGAAAATTTCTGTTTATGTCCGTCTACCCAACTGCATTGGTTGCTCCAACCAATGCAAGAACCATGTCATTTTAGTTGTCTGTCTTGTGATGTCTTTAATGCTGGTCACTGACTGTCTCTAGCTCTCTGCTTCAGGGTAGGATCATACTTATGCTCCCTCTGGAGCCATGTGACCGGTTCTGGCCAATGACTGATGTGTGAAAGTGATTTGTGTAAATCCTAGGCCAGAAAAATGAATTGTAAGTGGGAAACCTTCTAGAATACCCTGGCTTCTCTTAGCTGACTGGCAAGATACTGGTACTGACTGCTCTGTCAACCTAGTCCCAGAGTGAGGATGATGAAGATGGTGAACAGATAGATCCCTAGACAACCTATGGAGCACATTTATTATGAATATAAAATAAACTTTCTCTGTTTTAAACCACTATGATGTGGTTTGTGTGATATCACAGTATGAGCAAGTCTATCCCAACTGATACATATCCCCAGCGTTTGGCATGGCACTGGCACCGGTAGGTGCTTAATAAATGTTTACTGAAAAAAAACTCGACTACTCTAGGAGAAAATTTAATCAGAATGTTTGTGAAAGTACCAGGCATCTGGTAGGCACTTATTAAATATTAACTGGATCTAAGGAAGACATCTATATTTTGGGTTTCTTTTTAAATAGTTACTTCAATTGTGTGTGAGAATAAGTGTCTGCTGGAATAAAAATTAATTACTAAGTTAGAAACAGTCATCAGGAAGAAAAAGAATATCATTTATAGCCAAAGATGAAAAGTGCTTAGGGAACACATTTCGCAAGTAGAATATATAATATCCCAAATTAAACAAGCATCCTATTAAAAAAGAGTCAGCATTTGATATTCTGTCCTAGGTCTCTTGTACTCTTGGCAGGCTGTATAATTTGTTTTATAATTATTCATTTAGATTTTCACTGCCCTTTCCAGATTCTACAGGTTTTTCTCAGGTAGAAAAAGACCCGTTTATTATCAGCAGTGGGGGATGGGAGGAATAAGGGGATAAAGCATGGGAAATGTTTATTTTGAATCATTTTCTTGGCTTCTCTCATTGTTGCTGCTGCTTGCAAGAGCAGCATGACAGCTGAAACTGGATTCTTGATAGCTGAACAAGTAAAATTAATAAATAAGCAGCCACTAATGTTTACTGAGAATGTGATAATGTTCTAAGAATTCACAGAGTGCAAAAGAGAAATAAAACTCCCACAAGAAACTTAGAAAGTGCCTAGATAAACTTTGCACAAGAAGCCACTTGCAAAGGTACAAGGGATCTTTATTGATTTGTGCTGGTCAAAGACCAGGTGTCTATGTTAGCAAGTGTGAACATGTATTTTCCTTCTGTGCAAAGGAGAGTGCTTGTATATGTTAACTAGTAATCTTCACACTGCTTTTCTCTTCCAGGAAGAAGGGCTGCAGGTTCCTGGGAAAATAAGAATGGTGCTCCAAATCTCAGACAGTTTGCGGAAAAAGAAAGGAAGATGGTTTTTGAGCATATGAAAATGTTTAAGGCCTTATTTTTAATAACAGAAATACACACAAAACTTCATTGGGATACAATATTCTTACCTATCAGATTGACAAAAACATAAAAGATTGACAATATATTTTGTTGGTGAGGCTGTGGTGAAAGAGGCAATCTAATACATTGCTAGGGGAATGCAAGATAAGTACAGATTCCATGGATGGGAATTGGACATATTCAGTAAAATTACATATGCATTTGCCCTTTGATCCAGTAATCCAACTTTTGGGAATTAATCCAATAATATGTTGGAAAAGTACAAAAAAGCCTTTTATGTATGACTATACACTGTAGAATTTTTTGTAATAGTAAAAGATAGGAAACTAATTGAATAAACAATGTAAAGCTCTCCCAGTGGAATACTATGCAGTTATAAACAGGAAGGTAATCTCTATATACTGCTAGGAGTTATCAGCTGAGTAAGATATTTAGTAAAAAAAAAAAAATTAGATGGCAAGGTATAATAGTATTCTAACATTTATCTAAGAAAGTGTCATATGAGTATATGTGCATATACTTGCTGATAATTAAAGAACCATAAAATAAATAAAATAATTACTTAAAGGAATAAGAAGGAGGAGGATAAAGAGGATAGAGACAAAGTTAGACTTTTCTGAATGTACTTTCTTTCATAGATATAACATTGGTACAATGTAAATGTCTTATATAATGGTAAAAAATTAAATCAAAATTAAAGAAGCAATTCCTTGAAATAAAAAACAAGTTATTTAAACTTGTTATGTGACTATATTATAGCCCTAGTGTGATAAACTGTGAGGATAAAAAGAACTGCAAAAAACCCCCAAAACAACAAACAAACAACTTAATGATGGCATGGTCTGTCATGAAATGGCAGTTTCCTGAAATGGTTACATATATTATAGTATAAAGCAAATAAATGATTTGTTAGAGAGATTAGAAACTAAGATTTGCCATGTAAGAGGAGAAAGGATACACAATCACAGAAGCAAAGACTTCTAATCCTAAAGTTGAATTCACAATGAGTATGAATTTATGATATATTTAAAAAAATACTTTTTGCCTGGTTCTGTCAACCCAATAGCAGTAAACACCCCTTGTGTCCATACTATAGCATCTAAAGGACATTTTCCAGTAAAAAGAACCAGGGCTTTTTGGAGAAGTGGATGTTCCAGGTCTAAAGGCAGAAAATGGGCAAGAAGAACCTAGATATCTTGTCATATTAGATCGCAGGGAAATTATCAAAGACTATTAGGCCTGTGTCATACCTTTTCAGGAGCCAACTAAAGCTAATCGGTTATCTTTGGGGGATGCCGAAAGACCAATGCAGTGCCCTGAATTATTCACGGTAGAAGCAGAAAGTCAAGCATTTATCTTTCCTTTCATCTGACAACTCCTCTCAGGGTAAGCAAGTAGTTAATGAGAATTTTTCTCTTTACAGGAGTATTACAGCTAATAAGGAAGAACGGCAGAATTGGGATAGCACTATTTTACAACTCCTAATTGAAATAATAGATCTAGGTATCAATCATCAATAGCTCCTAATAGCACTAAGAGAGAGACAACCAGTGGATGCACACAAGTGAAGTATTCTCGTAAAAAGATTAAATCTGAATTGAACTTAGCTTCTAGATCAATAATCAATTTACATAGGAAGTTGAATAGACAAAACTGAAACAAAAAGTGAGAATACAGTCAGCCAAATCCAGAAGGTGAGACTCCAAGGTCAAACAAACCAGTTTATTTGACAAATATATTTTTTAAAAAAGGGCCATATATAGATGAAAATAGCCCTAAGGTCACTATCAAACAGATGCTACTGTGCTCTGTTTAGAGCCTAATTTGGATAAATCAAAATGAACAACAATAAAAATTATGTGCAAATCTAGTCTTCAAATTTTCCTGGTCATCTTATGAAAGTGAACATGGTCTGGATATTTGGTGATTTTAAAGAACTGTTCGTTTTTGGAGGTAAAACACCGACATTATGGTTAATTTTAAACCTTAGTCCCTAAGGTTTCGGAAGTTTATACTGAAGTCTTTGTGGATAAAGTAGTATGACGTCTGTGATTTCCTTCAGAATAATCCTAAGTATGAGTATGTTGGAGGGGCAGGGGGAAGATTGGCAGTGGATGGAGTTATAGATAAAATAAGAGGGTCAACGAGTTCATGCTGTTGTTGCTGAGTGTTTCTGTGTGGTTTGGTATGTTGAGTATTTCTGGATTGTATTTGCTCAAGACAAGGCCTGGCAGATTGTGAGCACTCAGAGGATGGGTCTCTGAGGGGATCTGGGGCTTGGACATTCTGGAATTCTGGGAGACAGTGTAGAGTAAGTTCCTTTGTGGATCCTAGATGGTCCATGTGTGGAAAAACAAGAGGAGACCTTTTTTTTTTCTCTAAATCATAGCAGCAGACTATCTGCATTATTCTGCACCTTACTTTTTATCACTTAATAACATCTCTTGGTAATTGTTCCATATCAGTGCCCAGAGAGCTTCCTCATTCTGTTTTTTTTTTTTTTTCTTGTAACTGTTCTGTTTTCCACTAATGGTTATGCCATATTATATTTAACCCACTCTTTACTGATATCTGTTCCCATTTGTTTTTTCGTTTTGAGTGCAGTATTTAAGAACTCATTCCCTTTGGCCGCAGGAAGGGTTTTATTTCCCACAAGGGGCTCTGTGGCTCCAGTAATTTGCTCAGCTGTCAGGAACAAATCAAGAAACTCTTGTGACAGTTGCAACCCCCCGCCCCCGCACCCCACCATCACAGGAGTGCACGCCACGAGTCTCACACAATAACAATTAAATCAACTTATTTTTGAGTAAGCACCTTAGGGGACACACCCCTCCAGTGTGGGTTTAGTTTGGTTTGCCTGGGGTGTGTGTCGGGTGGGTGGGGCAGGATGGTGAGTTCTTTCTTATTGTTGTTTGTTATATTTGAATTTAGACCTTCTTCACTAGCTGAGGCCAGAGTCTTCAAGCTTCCAACAGGAGTTTCTAGAGCCCCTGAACCTTCAGAGAATGATAGCAAAGCTCTTGGCAGGTGTAAGAGAGTAAAAGGAAGTGCCTTTACATGGGGCTGCTTGGAAATGGGGCAAGTAGCTAGGTTAAAAAAAAGTGCAAAAGCAGAAAATGGCCCAGGGTATTTTTAAACCTCTTACAAATAGGAGCAAAGCCCAAATTTAACACCAGCTCCTTGTTTAATGTGGCTTTCTCTTTCACCCACCTTCTCTTCAAAGGGATAGTTTTTTCCTCTCTCTGCTGCAATATATATGGGCTCAGGTAGTAACTACTGAACTCCAAGGGGCAGAGCAAGCGAACACTTGTGAGAACTGCGCTCAGAAAGCAAAGGAAGCTGAAGTTAAAACCACACCTCCTTCCCCTCCAGGTGACAAAGATAACCTTCCCCGGTCGGCCTCAACGCTCCTCAATGCTCCGGCAGTAAGCACGCAGAAGCGAAGGGCGAGAAAGGGAAAGCAGAACTGGGGGTCCCGCCCACCTGCCCAGTTCACTTACTCCTCTGTCTCCTGGCCTCTCCAGTTCTCTACTTCCCCCAGAGCTGGCCCAGCACAGAGAACTGCCAGGGGAACTTGCAGCACCAGTTGTCTCTGTCTGAAATACTTCTCCAAGTCCCTTGAACATGTCTTTTCTTCTCTCAAAGTAGCTCTTAGACAGGGTGTGATAAAAAGGCATTCGCGTTACGGTGTAGAAAGGCATCGCGGAGGCATCTATGCTATGGATAATTAATGAGCTTTTATGCGCCATTCCTTCCGGGGATACTCTTAACCTTAAGACAAATGACTCTGTGGGGCATGGCAGACATCTGAGATTCATGAATGGGAGACCGTGTGGGAGAGGATGTGCTGCCTCTAAAATCATATGAATGGCTACCTACACCCGTACGCAGAAACACAGCAGTCTACAGCCCTAAACACATTTAAAACATGCAGAAACCCTCCCTGTTAAGTGACCTGTATTCCTACATTTCTGTGCAGAAAGGCAAAGGACCCTTGATCCCAGTGAAACTGGCACAGAGATGCAAGCACCAGGGCCCAGGCCAGCAAGCTCATCCAGCTGTGGCCGGCTGGCTCGCTGTAGCCTCCGGGTCTTGAGGTTTATATAGTATGAAGTTCCGTCAAGGAGCTTAGGTCAGAAGCTTGGTGACACTCGCAACATAAAAACATTCATCCATTTCATTATTCACTTATTCACATTCAACATTTTAGGTGGCCCAAAGCATAGGATCTGAAACACTGCCCTGCGTCGGCCTCTGTGTTCTGGGACCCTCTGTCTGGAACAGAAGCCATGCAGGGTATACTCAGACTTGTCCTGCTGATTAATTCATAAAATCGATAACTCCCTGACTTTAATCCCTGAAACGAAGTAACTTCAAGGGCTGGAGTGAGAAGGTACTCAGACTGAAAATATATGCAAAGCAGCATGCACATGAGAAGGACCAGAAGATTTCAAGTAAGTAAGTAACCTTCCTGTGTGTTCTCCTCTGCACTTCTCTGGGGGCCACTTTCTTGCAGCCTGGCATTCTGTGCTGTCAAAACCCCAACCTTAAAACTATTGGCTTGGTGATTAGACTCTGGGTTTTGGGGTCAGGAAGTGAGGTTGGGGAGGGGGGTGGAGTTTTTCTGTGGCTGTCTGAGCAACCTTAGAAGAACTCTTTGATCTTTGCAGGCTTCAGAAATGATAACCACCTCCAATGGGCCTTTGGTAGGTGATAGGCCATGGTGGGGGTAAGAATGTGGGACTGGGTCAGCGAATTGACATTCAGAGGGGCTGCTCTGAAAGGGGACCAAGCACCAAAGGCCAGATAAGTATCTGATGCAAAGGAGGGTAACAAAAGAGGGGCAGGGTTCACGCCTTCACAAGTTAGCTCCTCCCTAGGTTCTGACAGATTCTGGAAGCGTGCTCTAGTGACCTGACTTTAAACCATCCAGGATCCTTTAAATTTTCACTGTGAAGATCAAGAGACCATGAAATCTTCAGGAGAAATCTGTGGACAGATGTTAGAATGATGTCACTGAATGTCAACGTTGTCCAACAGGAGTTTTTTACTCTCTAGACATTCTGACAGAGGGAAATGCATCCAAGGGAATTCTATTTTCTGAGACCCATCTAAGGAAAACAGTAGATCAAGTCAAATCTCTTCATAAGAAGCTGAGAATAAAAGCCCCTCTTTCCTAAAACCCGATGGTGAGCTGACAGGCACTCTCCCCACCTACATTACACAAGAAGCCCATCATTAAAACACAAACAAACACAAGGGTCTGTAATTTCCTTGTTTCAGGAGAAGATTATGGTGATGTCTCCGAGTGATAGAGTCAACATGCAAATAGGAATAATGTCTAAGCAGGATAATCTGGGCGGTACTTCTGAGAAAAGGACACACAGGGAAACAGGAGACCTTCCTTCCAAGGAGGAAGAGCTGGGGAAGGGCCCGTCAGCAGGACTGAGAGGGCCTCTGAGCCTCAGAGAGGAGAACCATGCAGTAGAATTTCTAGAGAGGAGCTCTTCAGGACTTGGGTGAAGCAGGGGAAACACTCCTTTCAATCCCTAGCCAACGAGGGTTTTCTAAGGAAAAAACGTGCTCCTCTAGACACTAAAGGGAGTTGACAGCATAGTCCACATGGGACTGGAAGATAGATCAGAATTTGAATAAAGAAACTGCAACCCTAAAGATAAGGTTCCAGACAGCTCCATTCAACAGAAGTACAATGTGAGCTACGTATATAAGTTTAAATCATCTAGGGGCCACATTTAAAAAAGGAAGAAGTAGGTAAAATTAATTTTATGAATGTATTTTTACTTAGCTCAATATATCCAAAATATTACCATTAACACATAACAAATATAAGTAATGTTTGAGATATTTTACACTAATTTTAATGTTAATTAAAATTAGTTCAAATAGAAAATTTGGCTCCTCATACATTTCAAGTACTCAACAGCACACGTGACTAGTGGCTACCATGTTGGACAGTGCAAGTCTAGAACAAGGGCCCTCAAATTATGGAACCTTGTAGCACTTTAAATTTGGATCCAGAAAATGGAATTAGATGAAAATCTATGTTTTTCCTGAACTTCAGAGTTTATTTTCTCTTGTGAAATTTAGTTGTGTATGGTTGAACAACCATAGGTGGGACTGTGGTGTCCAAGGTGGAGATTCTATCCTTCAGGTGACTCTAAGAATGTAGGAAAGGGTCAGAAACGTTAGTTGTCTTTACTAGTCAGGATAGACTAAACGCTGGTAGCTTTACCCAACAAAAGCTGGGTACGTATCCAACCTGGGCTGATAAAAGAGGGATTTGGAGGGATGTGGAGACTGTTCTGCAGGCTTGCTCCTGATCCAATCTGGCAGAGCGTTTGCTGTCTGGAACACTAGTGGTCACCACAGTTGAGGAGAAAAGTGCTCTGAACAGGCTCACAACTAAATGATGGACCCAGAAGTGACATGAGTCACTTCCCTTTATTGGCGAGAACCAGTGTCATGGTTACACCCAATCCCAAAATGACCAGGAAATGCAATTCTGCAATGTACCCAAAAGTCAAACAGAGAGGTGGTGGGCAACTTGGTGAACGGGACTTGTGACTATCTTTTTGACCTTGGCTTGTTGTTGTGAAGTAAACTCAGATTATATCCAGGGATAGGAGCTTGATGTTGAGTTTGTGGAGGGGAAGGTCCAGAAAGATACATTTTCAGGTAGGGGAGGTTCAAATAGGAGACAGGGGAGTTTTTTGTTGTTGTTGTTGTTTGTTTTTTCTTTTTCTTACCTCTGACAAGGAATCAGAGATTCAGGTTTTTAATTGCTCTGGGACAAGAGCAGCAGTTTCTGCTCAGCTACCAGATATGGTCAAGAAGCAAAAGTAAACACAAAGGCATTGCCTGTGTTTGGAGAGCAAATTCATCCCAAGCACTAAACAATAAACAAATAACCAAGCTCAGATATATTTTCAAAGGTAGTGTGCTGACATTAATTAGGGGAAAGGAGATTTTTTAAAATGGAAAATATTGCTTTGTTTATTTTTGAATCACAGAATCATCATCTTTGCAGCAGGAAGTCTTTTTAAAAAAATTATTTTTATTAACATATAATGTATTATTTGCCCCAGGGGTACAGGTCTGTGAATTGTCAGGCTTACACACTTCACAGCACTAGCCATAGCATATACCCTCCCCAATGTCCATAACTCAACCATCCTCTCCATACCCCTCACCCCTCAGCGACGCTCAGTTTGTTTTGTGAGATTAAGGGTCTCTTATGGTTTGTCTCTCTCCCAAATCCCATCTTGTTTCATTTTTAACTTCCCTACCCCCCAAACACCCTGTCCTGCCTCTCAAATTCCTCATATGAGAAAGATCATATGATAATTGTCTTTCTCTGATAGACTTATTTCACTCAGCATAATATCCTCTAGTTCCATCCACGTCATTGCAAATGGCAAGATTTCATTTCTTTTGATGGTGCAACAGGAAGTCTTAACCTCATTTTACAGATTAGAAAATCAGGTAAAAGAAGTTAGATGCATTGCATGAGATTGGTACATTTTTTTTTTAAAGATTTTATTTATTTATTTGAGAGAGAGGCAGTGAGAGAGAACATGAGCGAGGAGAAGGTCAGAGGGAGAAGCAGACTCCCCGTGGAGCTGGGAGCCCTATGCGGGACTCGATCCCGGGACTCCGGGATCATGACCTAAGCCGAAGGCAGTCGTCCAACCAACTGAGCCACCCAGGCGTCCCGAGATTGGTACATTTTAAGTCATTGGCCTGGTTGGCATTTACTGCTGAACTCCTAATTCCCTGATTAATGATTTTTTTTTATCTTGGTGACATAATTTACATATTGGCGTAATTGGCGGGTCCTCATTATTTCCTTCCTTTCTCTTTATTTCTAGCTCTGTCTTCATGTCTCAGTGGAAGGAGATAGATGGGAGCTTCATGAGTTCAAGGACAAAAAAAAATCTCCTATTTAATTAACATTTCTCTTTGTGGACAAAAAAAATAAAGCTTGGGACCAGTTTTGGACCTGATTTTATGGTCTCTCTCTCTCTACCACCACCCCCACCCCCCATTCATATGTCAAAGCCCTAACCCCCAATGTAGCTATAACTGGAGATGGGGCCTTTAAAGAGATAAATAAGGTCAAATGGGGTCATAAGGGTGGGGCCCTAATCCTGTAGGACTAGTGTCCTTCTAAGAGGAAGAACTCTCTGTACATACAGAGGAACAGCCATATTTAAGCCTCTAGTGTTTTGTTATGACAACCCATGCTGACTAATACAGAGCCCATCCCATAATTCTCTCCTCTAGTGATACAGAATGTCTTACTAGGGTAGAGTGAACAGGATATTTCACTGATATGTTCAGTTGCTACCTACATTTGTGGTTGGCACCCTACCGGGTGCTAAAGGGAACAGAAGCATAAGACACTGTCTTCCAGAAGCGTAGAGGTAGAGACACAGAGGTCACCACAGGACAAATCCCTGTGGTCTAAAGACAATACTGTGGGTCCAGGAAAATGAATTCTGACTGGGAAGTGGAAAAGCTTCCATAGAAGAGATAGCAGTGGTTGCGTAGGCCTTCTTCCCTCAACACTCCCATCTCAAATTGCCCTTTCAGTTTGGTTTCTTTGTACGGCATTCACATGTACATATCATTTCTTAGTGAAATCAATAAGAGAGTGCTTATTAAAGAGAAAGAAACTAGCATTTATTGAGCACCACCTATGTATAAAGCCCTTACAAATTTTATTTCATAGAAACCTACAATAGCTGAATTTTGTATTTTTAAAAGAGATTTATTTATTTGAGAGAGAGATAGAGCATGAGCAGGGCAGGGGAAGAGGGAGTGGGGGTTAAGCAGACTCCCTGTTGGGGCTGGAGCCCATGATGGGCAGAGCAGTCCATTTCACAACCTTGAGACGGTGACCTGAGCTGAAATCAAGAGTCAGATGCTTAACTGATTTTGTGTTTGTTTTTTTTTTTGCCCACTTTGCAACTGAGAAAACAGACTTAAGGTGACTTGTCTGAAGAGGATAAGCTTATTAGTGATAGAGCTCAGATTTGAACCCACATCTGACACCAAAAACCCCAGCATATTGTCCTATAAAGTAAAAGATGTTACTGCCAAATATGTCATAAATATTTCTCAAAGATCAGTTAATTGGTGGACTTGACATTTCATTTTACCTATAGGTTTATCTTCTTAAATTTAGATGTTCTTGCCACTGTTCTTTTCCACTGATGTATCCCAGGTGCCTTTATTAGTGCTGGCACATAGTACTAAATACTTGTTGAATAAATAATTGTTTTTAGTTCTTTAAAAAAGATGTAAAATGTAGCTTTTGGAACCATAATTGATACTAGCTCAATTGATCCTTTTACTTGATTGAAACGTAAGGAGGTAGGATTTTTGAAGATCGAGTTTGGTGAAGAAGTTCTTTCAGGCTGATGAAAGTTTTCGAACTTCTGGAATTTGGGGAGCCAGAGATTTGAGGAGATAACCAACAGGCACCCAGCAAAGCTAGCCTAGAGATCAAGACAGATCTCTGGGGCTATTTTTTTTTTAAGATTTATTTATTTATTTTAGACAGAGAGGGCACAGGGAGAGGGGCAGAGAGAGTCTTAGGTAGACTCCGTGCTGAGCTTGAGCCCCAAGCAAGGCTGAATCTCATCACACTGAGATCATGACCTGAGCCAAAATCAAGAGCCCCCCCACCTAACCAACTGAGCCTCCTAGCTGCCCCTGTGGGGCTATCTTTATAGGAGACAGTTGAGGTTATGGAAGGACAGAGTTGAGGGAGAATTGTAGGGCGAGGCTGGAATTCAAAGTCTAGTTATTCTGACTCCCTGTTACTAGGAGGCAGGTATGTTCCAAACCAAACTATTGTGCTTTCATTCCTCCACAGTGTCAGCCCCTGATCAGTCACATCTTCTACCTAACGTTCTTCTCTTTATGCCCCTGTTGACACTTTTCTTCCCTTTTCTGGACTTAACTTCTATACACGGCCCCATTCTTCAAATCCAATTTCTGTGAAACTCTCCCTGACTTTGGCTCCAGATGATTTATCTCCTGGGTTTCCACCACTTCACTATTTTTTTTTAAAGATTTTATTTATTTATTTGTCAGAGTGAGCACAAGCAGGTAGAGTGGCAGGCAGAGGCAGAGAGAGAAGCAGGCTCCCCGCTGGACAAGGAGCCCAATGTGGGACTCGATCCTAGAACCCTGGGATCATGACCTGAGCTGAAGGCAGCAAGCAGCTTAACCGACTGAGCCACCCAGGCATCCCTCCACCACTTCACTATTAATCCAGTGATCTCTGCTTTTCTGATTGCACATCCCTACCAATAGAGTGTTTCTGAACGTATCTTCTGATAATGTCCACTTACTGATTCTTTAAACTATATACATGCAACTGCTCTAAAACATTTTACAGAAGTGAGAGAAATTTTAAAAGATGAGCTAAAAATGAAATAAACGATATTTTAAAATATTATGCTCATTGTTATGTCTTCATGTTCTCATCAGCTTATATCTCCAGGGGAAATATTCCTTTAGGGGTAGAGCTCATAATTAACAATACTGGATGTAAATTGATACTTCAAATACTTCTTTTTTGATAATTTCAAAAATTTGTTGACACCTAGCCAGATCTGAAAAGATCATCCTTAAGTTTATCTCCTATTGAAGCTGATAAAGAGCTTGTACCAGAAGAGATTCAAGTGACAGCCCTGCCTTTTCTTGTATTAATTTATGCTAAAGTTATTTTCAACCCATGGAAATTAACAACAAAAAAAATTTCATGGCATTTGTTCACTTCGTGGGAATTCTATTATCCAGTCTTTACTAACCAGTTAATAAATCCATTCAAGTAGGGACTCAGAAGTCCATTTGTCACAATTATTGGAAAGCAGAGCAGCCACTGTCAACTCTTCCTCCTTGTGAGAATTCCATTCTTCCCTCATTACCATGACTATCTGGCATAGGGTCCAGGCAAAGATCCTAGGGTCACCCCTCCCTTGCAGTATATGCGCCCCCTATTGGGGAACCGTGACCCTCTCTACATTCCAAAGCACTTGACTACTGCTCGTTGGCTTGAATTCTTCTGTTCCTGTGTCCTGCTCCTCTTTAACTTCTCAAATTGTTAGTAACTCCTTGGAGGTTGTGATGACCCTGTCATCCATCTCTGCTGATGGATTGGTGACCCTGCACTAACTCTTTCCTTCTTTATCTGTGTCACCTTTTTCATGAAGCTTGAGTCAAGGGGAAACTAGGGTCCTAAGATTATTCGAGTGGCTAGCATTTCTACTGTGATATATGTGAACAAACCACCAGAATCAAGTCAAATCCCTACACCAATGTCTGTTGTTTCTCTCTGAATTCTTTAATTTATATTTTTTTCAAGGAAGGTACTCCCCCTTAAAAGCCTTGCAAGATCTTCACTTTATAGCTTTTAATTAGAATGTTCTATTCTTATACTCTGTCAATCTCCCCTTCTCCCTTCTCCCCCACTACTTCTCGCTCTTTCTGGAGTACAGAATTATCTTACCTGATGAAGTTTATGAAAAAAAATGCAAAACAACCTGGGAAATTACATTTTGTTTAACTTCCCTCCCCAAAATAGTGAGTCAGAAATAACATTTTTTAATGTAATCTATTTATAAGTAGCTCTTCTTGGCCTGAGTCTCAGCATTGGTGCCTAACTGAGCACTTTCATATCTGGTGTGGTGACTGAGGGCAGACTCACCTAACCTTATCGCCACGTGCAATAAAAACCATAGACAGTGACTGACAGCAGCTAAAAGACCCCTCACCATGGTGACATGGGGTCTTCTTTTGGCTCTTTCTACTCATCATGGTAGATAAGTCACTTCACTCATCTGTACATTTCAACATAGACAAAATTCCTACTCACTTCATTAGCTTGTTTGGAGGATTGTTCAGAAATGGTATAGTAAACATACTTTGACTAGTGTAGGATATACATTTGTATACAAGTATATATTGGTCCAAAAACCATAAAATGTAATATACCAAGACTGAACCCTAATGGAAACCGTGGTCTTTGGGTGAGAATCATCCATTGTAACACCTGTATCAGTCAGGTGGGGGATGCCAAAAATGGGGAGACTCTGCATGTGTGGGGGGAGGGATTTGTGGGATATCTCTGCACTTTCCTTTCAATTTTGTGGTGAACCTAAAACTGTTCTCAAAAAACAAGTCTATTTTTAAAAAAGTATAAGGTATGATACAAATGCAGGATGTCATAACACATTTTTTTTTATCTTCTGCAAATATTTTCCATTCTTCTGCTTTTATAATCCTGGGCAATAGGCAGTACTTAAGTTTCTTCCCAGGAAGAAGCAAGATGAAGGGGAAATTGTCTCTTTTTGAATCAGTGCTTAGAAATGATTTAATGCACAGGAATATCAGTAGTGGCAGAGAGTGGCATTTTAGACTGGATTGAGGACGATATGGGTAAGAGTGGAGATGGGAGCTCCCTTGATCTTTGTTTTCTTATTTATTCTTTATCCATTAGCCCATTCTTTCACCATTCCCATGTGCTCACTTACACAGCATACTGGCAGTTTGGGCTAAGGAAATGGCTCTATATCATACTATGTATGTGCATGATTCTTTATTCAATGGTTAGTTCGGCAGGATTTATTTAAAAATACTGAGATAAATAAGAAATATTCCCTGTCTACGTGGAGTCCCAGTTCATGACTTTTGTAGCCCTTTAAATATAATACATACACTAGATTATTTTCTCCTCAATGCTAGATTTCTGCAGAAGTAAGTTATCAAGTTGAATGTCATAGTCCAGGTGTGGCTTGTAGCATGTATAAAGGAGTTAACTGTATTCAGAGACCTTGGGAAATAAAGCTTCTTGTAAATTTCCCCAGTTGTCATTCACTCTTCTCCTTTCATGGTGCCCACATCAACCTAGCTAAGTACCTTCCCCAAGAAATCTGCACTGCATCACTAAGTTAGGAAGCTATCAGCATGTACACTCTCCTAAGACAAGCGATGTCTCTCTGGGTTGAGACTATGAAGTGGGTGGGAGGGCTGTTTGAGGATCTTCGATTTGTACTTTTTAGTAGGAAATCATTTATATCCACAGAGTTGTAAAGTATGGCATGTGTATTTTCAAAAACCTTGCCTAGTACTGAAACAAGGGTCATTTTATCAAGAAGGGGCAGCTTCTTTTATCATGGAGAAATTAAGGCGTAGATGGAGTAAATGATTATCCATTGTCTGAAACTCCTAAGTTGTAGAGGTAAGACTAACATTCTCTTACAGAGATTGCTCTGTAATAACAGTCTGCTTCTCATCATGTATTGCCTGTATATTTTATGCTATGCCACCCATGTCATCTCATATCATGCCATGTCAGGCTAGTTAATTTCTTGTCATTTTTAATATTCACAAGTACTTATAGAGCACCATTTTATGCAAGGCAGTGTTTTAAGGGAGAGATGGATGTAGTATGTTCCTTTTGTCCAAAGAACTTACAATCTGTTGTTTGTGTTTCTATTAATGCTCCCAACTCTGATGCGCCTTCAGCAAAAGCACCCACTCCTGATGGCACAACTGGGGATACTGACCTGCTGGAGAACCCAAAGCTCAGCAGCAAACATCATGGTGAGTGTCCCAAGGCAATGGGGCTAGCGGTGACAGCAAGTGTCTGGAAATGATAGCATCAGCAAAGAACCATAGACAACATGCCTTCCTTGTATTATCTGAGCATGGATCTCATCCTTTATGTTCGTTCTCTGATGTACACAATATCTTTCCAAAAATTTATTATTCTAAGTTAGCACTAGTTTCTGTTAAGTGTACCTAAGAACCCTGATATATTTTTCCAAGAAACTATATATATGTATACATATGTACTATATATGTATGTATATAGTTGTATGTAACATACACATACTCATGTGTTTAGAAATATATATGTAAAAATATGATACTCCAAAGAATGATTCTAATATAACTATGTAAAGTCCAAATTTCCATGGCCACTCACACAGAAAGCTATCCAGGGGCCACCATTCCATGTTGCTGCCCCTAGTCTTTAGCACTGTCCTCCTTGTCCTCTGTCCCCACCTTATCTCAGAGTCTTACATCCCCACACTCAGTGTAGACTCAGTTTACAGGGTCAAAATGGAGAGAGAAATGCTACTGAAGGCAGCAACTCATACTACATGAGCTCTGTCCCTCTTCTGGAAGCAAAGCATTGCTGATTTAAATTGTCCTAAAATCGAGCCAGTGGGTAGAGATCCATTATAGCTATTACCAGATATATCTGCCTAGAACATGTCTATTTTGCAAAGAGTTCCAGGGCCATTGTGAAAGGAAAGAGTTTTTAGACAGCTGGGAAAAGATTTTGATAAGAGACTGTCTTAGAAAACCACATAATGGGGTAGAAAGGTAGTGCTTGCTAAAGACAAATCAGAGTGCATTATCCATAACAGAAAATGGCTCCAGACTTGAAGTCTGAAAATTCTGGAATTTTCTATGAACCTTAGATTCATCCACTGACACCTACAGGTCTTGGAATAGACACCATTAATTTCATGTCCCACACAAGGCCTGTTTACACATCCAGAACTTTTGACTAAATCAATAGGCAAAACTGATTTTAACTGAAGTTTCTACAGAATCTTGTTACACTCTATAATAAGAAGTGTTCTCACTCATGGCTGCACATCAGAAACACTGAAGGAGCTTTTCTTTTCTTTTAAGATTTTATTTATTTGACAGAGAAAGAGACAGCAAGAGAGGGAACACAGCAGGGGGAGTGGGAGAGAGAGAAGCAGGCTTCCCACTGAGCTGGGAGCCTGATGTGGGGCTCGGTCCCAAGACCCTGGGATCATGAGCTGAGTCAAAGGCAGATGTTTAATGACTGAGCTACCCAGGTGCCCCTGAAAGAGCTTTTCTAAATAACGATGCCCAGACTTAAAGATTCTGATATAATTGGTATTAGTTGGGTGGAGGGAGACTTTTTTTTTTTTTTTAAGATTTCCCTAGGAAACTCTAATGTGAGGCCAGATTGGGTACCATTGATATATAAGAATGAAAACATTAACAACAACAAATGGTTGATTCGGTCAAACCTTAAGGCAAGGAGGAAGAAAAGAGGAGATCTTAGGGAAGGAATTTAAAACTCAGAAAAACCTTTCAAAGTAGTGTCTTCATAAATCATGACACTCTTATAATGGGCATTGGCAAGAGCCAGTAGCTAAAATCACCGATCTCCTCCATTCTACAGATAAGAAAAATCTTTGCTTTCTTGTACTTCCCAAAGTGTCCAGTACGGAGCTGTGCTCAGAGAGCTACTTAGTTAACATCAATACTTTGCATTTTCTCATTCATAGATCCCTTTGCTTCTAGCATTCTTTTCCATTCACTTACAGAACCCACTCACCTGCTTGTTCCTCAGTGGGCTTTATCTGTGGGTGGACAGACAGCTTAGGGCAAATAAATTGAAATCAGATAGCTTTGGGAAGCCCTAGAGATCTTCAGATGTGTTGAATTTAGAGCTATAGTTCTCGTCCCTCAAGGAACCCACCATAACAGCAACATCGGCCGGTATATCTAGACAGCTGGTTGGTTTTTTTTTGTTTGTTTGTTTCGGTTTTGGTTTGGTTTATTGTTTTGTCTTGGTTTTTGCTTTTTCTCTTCTATTTTTAGTGGGGGGGTGGGCGGTGAGATGGATGCCAGAGCTCTGGACAAATGCTTATAGCCCCATGGTTTGCCTGAATATGTATGCACACATGTGAACGTTTCAAATGTTCGTGAATTCCCATCAAGAACAAAACTATTTAAAAATTGCAATGCTCTCCATTGACACCTCCAGCTGAAGAGCAATTTTATGGCATAATTATAATGCATTGCATAATTTGGAAAAGCTTTTGTTCTCATTGTGATTATCTTCGGAGAGCTCCTTTTTCACTTCCCCCTTTCCACACTGACTGAAGTAAGAATATCTGACCCTTAAAGGCTGTTTTTCTTTCACAGAATAAAAGTGACGCTTTAAGATGAAGTGCACAAGAAGTGATGGGTGGGAGAGAAATTTTGGTACGTGACTCACCTCTTTCTTGCGAAGGCAATTATGACTGTTCTTAGCAACTTTTCCTCCTAGGATTTCATTGGGTTAGAGGGGAAAGGGGCCTGTGGAAAAGAATTGTAGATATCAAAAACCCCTGAAAGAGGTTAAGGTTTACTAGTTTGTTCAATTTTCTCACCTTTAAAATGAGGAAACTAGTCCAGATGATCCTTAAGACTAACTCCTAAATACTAGGATTCTATTTATTCTGTTCTATTCTGATTCTGTTTATTTAATTCTATTCTGTTTTGTATTCTGGGAATATAATATGGGAGGGAGCTAAGGAAAAGACTAGAAACCAAACATCAGACCAACTCTTTATAGACATCCAGAAAATGGAACGTTCTGGTTCACTTTGGATTTGCTGTTTTCATGGGATAAAGGATTTTATAATGGTAATATTTCCAAGTCCCCCAGAAATGCTGCTGATTTTGCTCTAGATGAGAGTGCCCGATTTTACTATTGGGCCATAACCAAGACCCCTTCAAAGGGAAATAAGAGTAAATAAGAGTAAAGGCTTCAAAATATACGGTCAAGCATGAGGCACCCTATATTGGGACTTGTTTAGCAGGAATAATATAAAAAGAACACCCGAAGCTTCTCTCTTACTAAGTACGGATTTTTGAAGGAGTTAGTTTTTTGTTGTTGCTTTCCCCCCGCCAGCTGTACCTAGAGTACCGAGAAGGTCATCATAGGGATGGTAAAAACATGAAAGGTACTTGGAACCTCAGAGCCTACCACTGCCTGTTATATATCATCCAGGCAACACCCACACGCAGTGAAGCATCAGCTGGTATGGCCAAATTAAAAATGACAGCCACCAATTTTTATTTGATTCCTTTCTTCTCCTAGTCCCCTTCTTATAATGACTGATAATTTTAGCTGTCCTGGTAGTTACCTCTATAATTAAATCCTATGCTAGTGGTTTTATTTCCTGATTTCTTCACTTTGGACAATATTTGTTTCTTCTTTCTGTGAAGGGTAAGGATAAGATGGTTCCTACTGTCTCCACACTCCCTATGCCTTTTCCAATTTTGGTTACTAATGCTATTGATTTTTATGTTCTTCTCTTTTTTACTTTTGGGACTTAAATCCTGTGACTTTTCTCTTCATTTCATGTTCTATAAAGCCATGGACTTAAATGTTCCCACTCTATCAAATTTTCTCCATGGGATCTACGGGCTCACTCTTCCACTGTTAATCCTCACCCAACATTTCCTCCAACACACTATTTAAAATGTTCTCATCCTTGACCTTAACGAAAATGTAAGTGATGGCCATTCTTTAATCATTTAGTCCACGCATGCACAACACTAATATTACTTGCTATGTGTGGACTTACCTATATCCTTTATGATGTATGCTGGTCTTAACTTCCTACCCATCCTGATCAACTAACTGAGGGCAGACATGGTCGTCATTTCTTGTCTGCCCACAGAAGCCCACGCAGACAGAGCTTTGCACCAAAGTGTGCTCAGTACATGCTGCTTGATTAAAATAACTAAAGAGACACATTCCCATCCCCCAAATCACTGTTGACAATTTCAAGTGTCAGTCTTAAGTCACAGTTTGGGAACAAAATGAGATTCTTTCCAGCCTAGGAGAGCACTTCTGTTCACCTTGAGAGAGTGTTAATTAACCGATTTCTAGTGCCTCTACCATCCCTTGAGAGTTAACACCTTCCTCAGCAGTCAACCAAATAGGCTGGCATTAAGCCTTGCAAAGATTAAATAAAGGTCAGGTATTTTCCATGCATTGCTTTTTGGATGTGGACTTGTTTTTTTGTGCTGTCCTTCCATTACAAGTTCGGATGGTTCTTTTTTTTTATATAATTTTTTAAAAAGATTTTATTTATTTATTTGACAGACAGAGATCACAAGTAGGCAGAGAGGCCGGCAGAGAGAGAGAGGAGGAAGCAGGCTCCCCACTGAGCAGAGAGCCCGATGTGGGGCTCGATCCCAGGACCCTGAGCTCATGACCTGAGCCGAAGGCAGAGGCTTTAACCCACTGAACCACCCAGGCGCCCCCGGATGGTTCTTGATTCCTGATCCATTTTTTCATTCTGGGTAGATGAAAGTGAGGGGCACAGATCGGAGGGGATATGGTCAGAGGAGAGGGCAAACGACTGTCTAATCCTGCTGTGGTTCTCTCCTTGCCATGGTAAGATGGGGGAGGCGGGGCGGGACTGGAGACACTGGAAGATTAGGGATCTCCTGGGATGTAGGGTAGGCATACAAAGGCTTTTAAATTCTCTATTAATTAGCTCTTACCTTTTGATAAGGTTTGTTATTAAGAACTGAAAGTACTACAGAGTCTCCAATGCCTTTTTAAAATCATCAAATCCAGATTAAATTAATCCCAAGTCTTTGAACAGAGGCAATCTCTGTGGTTGGCAGAAAGCATCCCATTTCCTGACTGTGGTGGATCATAAACTTTACTTATAAACTCTGAAAGGTGTTTCTCCTCCGCCTTATTCTTGTGACTTGCTCCTTGCAGGTTAGCCATGGGACTAAGGCCCACCACTGCTCTATGGTGACCCCAGCTCAGCACGCTTACAGATGAGGCCTTGCTCTGGTGTACCCTTCGATCATGTCCACAGTTTAAATGGGGTGGGGGGAAGGTGAGCATGGGTAAGCTGCTCACAGAGAAGTTGACCCTTCATGGTAATACAGGAGCCCCTTGCTTGCCCTCCCCACCTTACCTGAAGGCAGTTACCAAGCCCTGAATGGAATTTTATGGGGTGAATAGATATGGGCTCTATGTACTATTTTAAAGTTTCTAGCGGGTGGTAGTCAAAGCAGGGGCCTGTCTAGGGCTCAGCCGGTGTGACCACAACTATGGGAAGGGCCCCAGTGGTTCTCTCCATCCAAGAGGGGCTTCCAAAAACACCCGCAGTATTTTTCCAGAGTCCACGATTGTCTATTCAAGAACATTTTCTGGTAAGTGTCAGAGAAAGCGTTATGTGGGAGGCAACATGGTACAGCCTTACTATTGCCTCAGGAAAGCCAAGCACAATCTCCCTTAGTGATGAAGAGCCCGTCTCCAGCTATGGCTGAGGAAGAGTTTCTAACACACTGTAATACGGAATCACAAAGATGGAAATTGGTATTTATTGGCTTCTAATTTGCTGTCTGTCTGTCTTAATATTTATCTGAAACACAAACACGACAGAGGAAGAGCACCATAGCCCTCACAAGGATGAAGCCATTTTCCTCAGAGCAGGCTATCTTTCCTCCAGGCTGCTGTGAAAGGGGTCACAGGGAGGGGGTTAAAAGATCAATGCCGGGGCGCCTGGGTGGCTCAGTGGATTAAGCCTCTGCCTTCTGCTCAGGTCATGATCTCAGGGTCCTGGGATCGAGTCCCACATCGGGCTCTCTGCTCGGCGGGGAGCCTGCTTCCTCCTCTCTCTCTCTGCCTGCCTCTCTGCCTCCTTGTGATCTCTCTGTGTCAAATAAATAAATAAATAAATAAATAAATAAATAAAATATTAAAAAAAAAAAAGATCAATGCCTTTGGCTCTGTACTTTTCTTTTCCCACAGTGATTGCCCAGAATGCCTTAAAAATAATCCCATCTTTTCACATGGAGTGGATTTGTAGGTCTGGCGTCCTTAAAGCCAATTTTCATTTTTAATCCGGTTTGAGCCCATCTCATTAATCAGTCAAGGCCTCCTTTTCACACTTGCCTTGGGACACAAAGGGAACCCAGTTATGAGCTGTTAATTAGCTATTAGGGGACTGGGAAACTTCCAATGGGTCATTATTCACACTGTTTGAGGCTAATACTTATTTAATTAGAACTATTCCTTTCCTGTCATAAATCCCTAGTTAAAATAAATTTAGCTCAAAACATCAGCTCAGCTTAAAAAGAAGCTGGTGGCTCATTCAGATTCTGACTTTTTATGGGACAAACGCTCAAACAATTGCTGTCCTGCCAAGCCAAGCACAGCGACTAGGAATCAATCAGAACTCACACTTAGGGGACGTAATGTGTACATGTGAAGATGGAGAATGCTTGGTGAGGCCAAGAACGTGGGCTCCCCTTGGTTGTGGAACACTCCCCTGTATGTTTTCTTCAGTGTTTTGAAAATTTTGATAAGAACCCAGATCTGCTTATGGTAGAGAAGGAGGGAGAGGGAGGGGGTAGAATGGCACCGTCCTTCCTCACAGACATTCATATGCTATGCAAACACAACTTCCTATAAAGTCACACATTCTGAGAACCAGGGTTAGTTGAGGCACTTGAGGAGTAGTGTCCCGACTAATGTAGTTTCTAGATAAACAGGTGTTTGGAAGAAAGTCTTTTGTTTCCATTACTGAAGCTTGTGAAAAAAGAGCTTCTCTATTTTCCTCCTGTTTCAGTCATCTGTGGACCTATAGCAAACCACCACACAACTCAGCAGCTTAAAACAACAACCCTTTTATTTGTGAGTCATGAATTTGGTAAGGCTCAGCTGGGGGTTTCTTTAGATCTATATGGTGTCTGATGGGATTCACTTGGCTGTATTTGAAAAGGCTTTCCCTCATGTCTGGCACCTCAGTGCTGCTCCAGAGGGTCGGTTGGTCTCTCTCTCTCTCACTCTCATTATGGTGGGCTCAGGCTTCTTCATAGCATGGTAGTGGCGGGGGAGGGGGTATGCTGGGCTCTGAGAGAGAGTATCCTACGTGGCATGTTGGGAGCTGCAAATCTCTTAAGGTCCAGGATGAAAGTCACCCAGTATGACTCCACTGCGTTTTGTTGCTCAAAAGTCCCCATGGGCAGCCCAGACCCAAGAGAAGGGGGAACTGACCCAGTCTCTCAATGACCTCCCAATGACAAAGAATGTGGAGCCTCTTCAATGCACCACATGAAATCTGCCACCTTCAAAACCCAACTCTTGTTTGTTGACTGAGGACTATGTGGGGTCTTTTGACCATCATTCAAGATGCGAATGGTGAATGCAGTCATGTGGTGCAGGAGATGTGACAGACCCCAGCCTCAGTTAAAGTTGCTTTCGGCTGTGAAGAACCAAAAACTTCAATCTGTTATGGTAGCATGAAAATGCATTTGCTTCTTAGGTAGGAATTCCTGAGATGGGGGCTCGCCTTTGGGTTGGTTGATCCAGTACCTTACTGAGGTCATGACTCTCATCCCTCTTCTGTGACATTTGCAGTACTGGCTTTGTTCTAATTCCTCTTCTTACGGCAGGAAGGCTGCCCGTAGTAATTGTGACTGCTTGGTTCCTTGTTCACATTCAGTGGGTGAGACAGTCACTATCTGTGGTTCTTTCTTAAGAGCAAGACAGTTTTCAGAAGATCCCCGTCACAGCTCTCCTTGTGTCTTATTAGCCAGAGTTGGGTCACATGCCCACTTGTGAACCAATCACTAACGAGAGGAATTGGGTTACTCCTTCCAGTCTGTCCCATTGCTGACCTGAGGGTGGGGGCTGCTTCCCCAAGAGACGTGAGCTAACACGGAGTGAAAAGTGAAGTCGGGGTTTTATTAGGAAGAAGGAAGGTGTCAAGAGATTTTTGGATAGGCGGCCCAGAACATCACTGCATTGCTTTAAAAATAAATCCATGGCATATTTATTTTTTAAGATAAAAAATGCTTTTTTTAAAAAAAGATTTCATTTATTTATTTGACAGAGATCACAAGTAGGCAGAGAGGCAGGCAGAGAGAGAGAGAGGGAGAAGCAGGCTCCCCGCTGAGCAGAGAGCCCGATGTGAGGCTTGATCCCAGGACCCTGAGATCATGCCCTGAGCTGAAGGCAGAGCCTTAACCCACTGAGCCACCCAAGCACCCTGCTTTTTTTTTTTTTTTTTTATTGTGAATTGAGTTTAGGGAGAAATTATTGTAGGATGGGCAACATTAGGAGACACACTTAGTTAGAATTCTGTATCTGTATTGAGTGATCTAAGTCTTGGTTTTCTCTCCCTAAAGTCTAGATAAGAGGGCATGCTTCTCAGGGCTGGGATTTCAAAGTGATAATGCATGCAGGATGCCAGCAGACAGAGTAAATAGCCCTATGCTGGAGAGCGGCGGCATGGTGCATCCGTCTGAGGGGAGAGTGGGCATTTCTGGAGGGCTAAGGATAGAGGGAATGTGGAGCAAAGCAGCTCTTCAAGGCAGAATATCAACATACCTGAAGTTCAAAACGTGAGCTTTTGCAGCTAGAACCACCTGGAGAGAGGAGAGATGGCGGCACAGAGCTGGGGCAGATTTTCTTTTGGGCACTTCGTCTCCCACAGCATGTTTTTTAGAATTGAAATCAGGTTACAAAGAGCACCAAGGCAGCTTGAAAGGGAAAGTCATGAAAGAACAGGCTACCGCTTGGGGACATGAGGTGTACTGCATGCTTATTGGGGAAGGGGATATGGGAGAGTGGGCACACCTCCTTGGCCTTAACAGATGGCTGGTTGGGTCATTAGCTGATGGCCTCACCTCCTTCATGCTTCCTGCCTGGGTCACAGTTCAGCTAAGGACCCAGTGGGATATCCCAGGCCAGTCCAGGCTCTGGGCCCACTCACCCCACCCAAAGGATGACTGTAGAGCCCTCTGGCTCCCCTACCAATAAAACCTGGTGGTTGTTTCCCACTCTCTTGACTATGCCCCTCTCAATGCTGGGAGGGCCTTTCTGCTCTACAAATGCATTTCAAAATTAAAGGAAGAGATTCTCAGGGAGGAGAAGTTTCCATCTAGGTATCGTTCAATCAGATGGTTTTTTTCATGCTTGTTATCTCCAGCCAACATGTCAATGTATTTGATGCCTGAAGATGTAAAATTACAAGGTAAGATCATCTTCAAAGGTGAAAAACAAGCCCCAGATGTTTCCAACAGCAGTTAAGAGCCACAAAGTGCTTTGAAAAATCTCCTCTAACTTTGTTTGATTCTATCCCAGGCAATCTAGCAAAATAACGTAAAATAAACATTCACTTTAAAGAGTAGATTTTGAAGTGGCGCAAAACTTCAGGTTTCCAATATTTGAGACAATTTTTGTTGTATTTGGGGTGATGTAAAACCTGGAAAGAATGCCACAGACCAAGTCATTTCCAGTCCTTCGTGTCTTATACCAGCTTCCTGCCGATACAGTTCCATTTCTGGATCCTGTTTGGCTCCTTGCCAAAGGTAGGTTATGCACCCATTGGGAAATGTGGGCTCTAGCCCTAGCTCTCATTAACAGGGAGGCCCTGGAGAAGCCCCTTGCCCTGGGTGCTCGGAGCGTCTCTGATTCTGCTCTCAGAGACCTTCTGAAAAGCCCTGGGAAAGCCCAGGTTGCTTTAGCTATTTTTCATGCCCATCTGAACCCTCATTTAGCCCTTTCCTGCCTCTTAGCTCCCCTGAGGGGCATGGCTGGGGCAGAGTCTCATGCAAATGTCGTGGGAGGAAGGAGCCAGTACAAGAATCTAATCTGTCTTGGCTGAAAGAGCCACCTTTGACCCAGCCTCCTTGGAATGAGGCACTGGAAGTGGGTTGTCTCAGGGAATAGCTTGGGGCTGCAACATAGGAGGCCTTTCTGCTTTGCCCCTAAAGATCACATTTGTCAACTGTCCAGACTGAAAAGTAAATGAGGTTTATGTTGAGTCAGTATCACAGATCTCTGAGAGAGATTTTGGCATGCTTACAAGGCAATATATAAAATGAGGTCACAGGGACACACCTGGCCATTGATAAACCGCAGGAGGTGGGGTCAGGGAGGGAAGGGGTGAGATTCACTGGCTGGCTTCTCTGAGACCATGGTTTTGGAAAAGCGGGAGGCAGTTCCAGGCATGGTAGAGGTACTGATGGACTGGAGCTTCAAAGTAGGTGGGAGAGGGAGCACTCAAAGAACAAGATACGGGGACAGAGAAGGTGCTCATTGAAAGAGATTGTAGACAGGGATATGAGGTCAGCTCTGGGTCTGCTGGATGATGATGCAGTTATTTCCTCTGCTTAGTTTTTCCTTCTGAGGGCAGTTGCCTGGGATAGAGACGCATCCAGCTCTCCAAGGCAGGTGGTGAGACTTCCGGTAACTTCATGCTGGAGGATGGAGGAGGACAGGTGTGTGCAGATGTAGACAGATTCAGGAGACGTTTGGCTACCTGAAGGACAGCCACCTTTTCTTATAAATGATGCCTCTCTTCTCATTACTTCCTCTTCTCTATTTATCCAACTCACAGCTCACAAAAGAGTTGCAGTGCTCTGGTTTTTATTTTTAGTTTCAAGGGGGACCTTGAAGGAGGCTCAGGCAAACCCTTTGGTGGCCTTGGCCCTCGTGGATGATATGTTCCTGTTTGTGAGGGGTGAAGACCTCCTACTGCTTGGAGCTAGCCAGCAGGATCTTTGGGGGCCAAGGCAGGGAAGGATTCTTTCTTGTGGAGAATGCTTTGAAAATAAGAACACAAAATCCACCCTGGGTCCTGAATATTTGGGCTTAGTTTTCATGGCTGCAGCTTGTTCTGAGATACTCGGAGTGAAACCCACATGAACTTGTTGCCAATGTGCCACACTCTATACCAAACCACACAGACCAACTAGAATACAGTGCAGGGAGATCCCAGCTTTGTCTGAATAAAAAACCACAAGTCATAGGAAGATGTCCTGTCCCACCTCGTGGGGGATTTCCTTTAATAGCGTCCATGATATATGGCTAGTAGTTTCCTTTTGAACAGTCTCGGTGATGAGAAACTCACGGAAAGGACACTTCAGGGTACCCCAATGACCTGGTGTTGAACGATGTTCCTCTTTATACAGAGCTGAAGAGTGCCTCCCATTTATTTCCACCCACAGGTTCTAATTCTGGAACCACAGGCACAAAACCTATTTCCTCTTCCAGATGACAGCCCTCTAATATTGTGTGACCGTTTTCTTGCCCCTCATCCCCTTCTCTGTTCTTTCTCGGGTCTGAATGTCTAGGTCTGGCTTCTCTCAGCTGTTCCTCACTGACTTCCAGACCCTTCTGGAAACACCCTGGGCTGTCAGCATCCCTTGTCCTGGGCAAATAAGTATTACAGACGGGCTTGCTCTAGCATAGAGGCCGAGGGGCTGTAATCTCGCCTGAGCCGGGCACTGAGCTGCTGTTCCAGCTCATTGACCCCAGAGGATGACGTTCAGTGAAAGAAGATGGACACAAATGATTACAGATGGTAGGATTCCTTGGACGTGGAGTCTAAGAATAAGCCAAAGAGATCCACTGTGAACATCAGAAAGTGGTTCCTCTGGCCAGAGGGGAAAGGGTGACTTCACTGAAAAGGGGCACCAAGGAAATCTCCCGGGGTGTTGGCAAGGTTCCTTGTTTGGTTTGGGTTAGTGGTTCATGGGTGTACAGTTGTCAAAACTCATTAAACTCATCACGGATCTGCGTGCTTTACAGTAAGTTGTACCTCAAGATAAAGAAAACACATGTTTCTCATATGGGAAAACCACCTTTCTTTCCCCTTGAATTCGCTTGTCACTTGTGCAGCTTGAGGTATCGATAAGGTAAGGAAAGTGCCACGAATGTGTTCAAGAGCAGCTGCTGGCTTTACTATTGTGAGTCCATTAAGTGTGTGTAAATTTGCCTTCTCCACCATGTGATTCTGCTCTTGTGTACTGATAGAAAACAAACAAACAAACAAACAAAAAAAAACCCAACAACCTCAAGCACAGGTAATATATTAATGCCAATTACCTTCATGAAAACTAATTGCTCGTTGGTATTCTCTTAAAATGTAAGGATTATAAGTGATTTACACAATATCTCTATTGAGCTGAAATAAGGCATGTGCTCTTGCCATGGGGCAAACAGTACCTTCAAACAAATGTGAATTAAATAAAAGTTAATGGAAATTGCCAAGTTTTTTTTTATAGGTACTACAGGGCAAAGAGTAGGTCTTTTTAAAAAGCAGATATTCTGAGACTTTTCCTTCTATGATTTCCAGTGCTCAGAATTTGCAAATTAGCTTAACCCACCAAAGCAGCAGAAAGAATGCTCTCTTCAGTGAGTAACTGGGAATGTTTTCAAAGTTATTCAAAATTGGATACAAGAAGCCAAGGAAGCCCCATAACCCCAGTCTTACCATGAAGGAAGTATCAGACAAATTTCTACAGAGAAGCATCCTAGGGTATATCTGCCCCATACTCCTCAAAACTGTCAAGGTCATCAAAACCAAG
>PISX010005398.1:0-108400 GCA_004024625.1 Mellivora capensis | reverse complement strand
TTCAATGACTGTTCTTTCAACCAGAACTAAATGTATACATTAAGAGAAGAGAATATTTCAGCTGCTTTAGAAATTAAGATTTTGTTTTTAGGTTTAACTTGATTCTAGAAAACTATTAAAGCACACACAAAAAAACGCAAATAAAACTACCTTACCCTTAAAAATATAATTGTCCAAAGGAAGTATAAATTAGATAGTGAAAAAGATAAGAAGAACTTTTTAACGAGTGGTGATCTTCAGTTACCAGAGGGAGGTGGGTGATGGGGATTAAGGAATGTACTTGTCGTGATGAGTACCGGGTGTTGTATGGAAGTGTTGAAATACATATTGTATATCTGAAACTAATATTACACTGCGTGTTAGATAACTGGAATTTAAATAAAAACTTTAAAAAATTAAAAAGTAATTAAAAGCTCATAAAAATAAGAGATTGGTGATATTACCTATGAAAATAAAATTATTTTGGTAATACATACAAATTTTAATTAACCTTAATGAACTGACAATGGTGAAAAGGAGGGCAACTACTTCATTACTTCTTTTATATATTTTTTTTTACTTTATTATCTTTTAAATAATATAATCATCTCCAATAGCAAAATAACAGCAATAGAAGAAAAATACTTTTCAGAACATATTGTCTCACTTCTATACTATGTATAAAACTTTTAACTTCTTTTTTTGTATTATCCTGATCTAGCTAAAATATTTGAGTTTGCTACTATGATTCTGATAAACAGAAGGGAAACCACAAGAACAGGCCTAGGTTTATGAACATTGGGGAGGGTATGTGCTAGGGTGAGGGGTGAGTGCTGTGAAGTGTGTAAACCTGGCCATTCACAGAACTGTACCCCTGGGGCTAATAATACATTATATGTTAATTAAAAAAAAAAGAATAGGCCTGGGTTTTCAATGATTTTTTTTTTTTTTGAGAAAAAAGTGAACAAGCATATGAGTCAGCAGGAGGAGAGGCAGAGAGAGAAAGAGAGCGAGAATCTCAAGTAGGCTCCACATGGAGTCCAGAGCATGGAGCCTGATTTGGGGCTCGGTCTCACCACCCTGAGATCAGACCTGAGCTGAAATCAAGAGTCAGATGCTCAACTGACTGAACCACCCAGCACCTTCTCAATGACTTTTTTATGGGAGAGGGCTGGGGAAGGGTGAGAGAAAGTAAAGGGACAAGTACAGTTTGAGACAGACAACCTTTTGAGGCAGCAATACAGCTTCAAAATGTAATTTTCATAATTATATGTCAATAGACAGTTATTTTAATAAAGATCAACAAAACATAAAAGTATTTCCTCAGGAAAGAAGAGGAAGACCAGACATTCTCAGATGAAGGAAAACTAAGAATTTGTTACTACAGACCTACCTTTAAAAAACGGCTTACAGGAAGTCCTCTAGATAGAAAGGAAGTAATAGAAGGAAGGACTGTGAAACATTAGGAGAAAGAACAATGGAAAGAGCAAAAATAGCATAAATACAATAGATTTTCCATATTCTCTTGAGTTTTCTCAATTGTTTAAAGCTTAGAGCAAACACTATAACACAGTTTGATACAGATCTTAAAGTATGAAGAGAAAGTACTTTGACTTCTGTAAATGGGAGGGACAACAAGGTAGAAAGTTTCTACTACTCAGCTGAACTGGTGAAATAAAGAGTAAGTCACATGCCACAGGAGTGCAGAGTAACCCAGGACACCATCGTTCCAGCCAAGCCCAGGGGTCAATTCAAATAATGGCAGATCTCAGTCAACCTCACATGATCACAGAAGAACTTCCTGGGGCAGAAGTTGACTTTAGTTGGAGGCTGCTTACCAGCAACTCTAGTGCCACTAGGCTGAACTTGAACCCTGTCCTTTAACATCTTTGGGATTTCAATTAACTCATCCTTTGAAAACTACTGTGAGTTAACTAACAATTTCAAAGGATCCTTTCAGTGTATGATTCTTTTAAATTTAAACAATTATTTATCATGTGCCATGGAGAATAAACCACCATAACAATTCAGCACGAATTTCCTTTTAAAAACTGTTTCTTTTTCAGGGTCTAGAAATCAACATGGTATTACCTTCCAGGTAGGCTATAGATGTGTCCACTAAAACTTCATAGTAAGACTGTCCTCTGAGAGTCATAAATCAATTCATAATATGTAAGGTGTGCAAAACTCCTTTAAGGGACAGAATGGCTTCTAGGCATCTAGCAAAATAAGACTCAAACGAGTCTAATGAGACTCAAGATAATTATTCTATCTAATATACATGTATTTTCCCCCTTTTTTCTTTAAAGATTTTATTTATTTGACAGACAGAGATCACAAGTAGGCAGAGAGGCAGGCAGAGAGAGAGGATGAAGCAGGCTCCCTGCTGAGCAGAGAGCCCGATGTGGGACTCGATCCCAGGACCCCGAGATCATGACCTGAGCCGAAGGCAGACGCTTAACTTACTGAGCCACCCAGGTGCCCCTACATGTATTCTTTTTTTTAAGATTTTATTAATTTATTTGACAGAGAGAGAGAGAGAGATCACAAGAAGACAGAGAGGCAGGTAGAGAGAGAGGGGGAAGCAGGCTCCCTACTGAGCAGAGAGCCCAATGTGGGGCTCAATCCCAGGACCCAAGATCATGACCTGAGCCGAAGGCAGAGGCTTATCCCACTGAGCCACCCAGGCGCCCTTCCAATACACATGTATTAAGCAACAGATACCAATATATGATATGCACTTATGGGAACACCAAGGAATGACAACTAGCCTAAACAAGGATGAGAGGAAGGCTTCCTGGAGGAGTACCTAATTTGAATTAGAAACAATTAAAAGAGTAAGAAGGAGTCTGTTTGTGAATGGGGTTTTTAAACTAGGTTGTGGTGGGGGAAACAGTGTGAGAAAAGGTACAGAGGATTGAAAAAGCATGGTCTGTATAAGAAACTACAAATCTATTATTTCAGAATTTATACAGAAAAAGAAAGGAGGTAGCAAGAGGTCAGTTAAGAAGGTAGGCCAGGGGGATGCCCAGGTGACACAGTCAGTTAAGCTCTCAACTTTTGGTTTCAGCTCAAGTCTTGATCTCAGGGTCATGAGATCGAACCCCACTGCAGACTCCACACTCAGCATGGTCTGCTGGAGATTCTCTCTCCCTCTCCCTGTCCCCCTGCTGCTCATGCTTGTGCGTGCTCTCTCTCTCTCTCAAATAAATAAATCTTTAAAAAAAAAAAAGCTAGACAAGGAAGAGTACATTTTAACAGAGGGCCTTGAGCGGTCAACAGTAGCTCAATAGAGAAAAAAATCAAGAAAGCAAATACTGGCTCATAAGCACTATACAAAATTAGTTGCACAGTTTACTCTTATTATAAAGAAAGATGTTTGAGCCAAACCCAACTAGAGACTAGAGGGTAACAGAGCTTGTTAATGTAGCCCATATAGGTCAACCTCTTGCACAGAAAACAGAGTGGAGAAAGAGTGGAGCTAGGGGGCAAATGGAATAAACCTACCACAGTCACGTTCACTGTGTGATCTTCAGTGAGTCATTTAACTCACTGTTAATTTAACAGTTAACAGCGTTAACACTGTTAGTTAACATTTAACTAACCAGAAAAGTCATTTTCTGGGCTTCAAGACCATCATTCACAAAAATTAAGGAATTATACTGGAATATTTCTTTCTTTTTTTTTAAGATTTATTTATTTGAGAGAGGGAGAGTGAGAGAGTGGGGAGAGGGGCAGAGGGAGAGAATCTCCAGCAGACTCCCCACTGAGCACAGAGCTCAATCTCATGACCCATGAGATCATAACTTAAGCCGAAACCAAGAGTTAGACACTCAACTGACTGACTGACTGAGCCACCCAGGTGCCCCTGGAATATTTCTTAAATGCTTTTTTATCCTAAAAACTCACAGTAAAAAAACAAACAAACAAAAAACCCAGAATTTATTTTCTTAAGATCAGAAAAGATTATGGACCAAAGTCTACAAAGAAATATTTGTTACATTATCTAAAAATCAGTTACCAGATATATTTGGATTTATTTTCACCATCATTTTTTGTGTTATCTGTCCCACTTTTTCTGTTTTTCTTTTCTCCCCACTCCTTTCTTGCCTTCCTTGTGGTTGACGAATTCAGATACTCAACAATATCAATCAACCCTTGAGTTATGTGCTCAAAATTCCTTTGAAATGCTGACAATATTTCAAAATAAATGTTTCAATTAATTAATTTTTGAAAGGTAATACTTACATATAACATGGAACTCAAAAGTCTCAAAAAGCATTCAGAAAAATGTATGTCGCCATCCCACTCCTGCTTCTCAGCCATGCAGTTTACTTTCTCTGGAGTCCAGTTTCTTGATTATTTTTCCAGAGCTACTCTACTACAAGCTCTGGCACAGGTGCGTGCACATGATTTATATATGAAAGACATTATAGGGATGCCTGGGTGGTTCAGTCAGTTAAGCGCCTGCCTTCAGCTCAGGTCATGATCCTGGGGTCCTGGAATCCAGTCCTGTCTCAGGCTCCTTGCTCAGCAGGAAGCCTGCTTCTCCCTCTGCCTGACATTCCCCCTGCTTGTGCTTGCTCTTTCTTTCTCTGACAAATAAATAAAATCTTTATTTTTTTTTAAAGATTTTATTTATTTGTCAGAGAGCGAGAGAGAGCAAGCAAGCACAGGCAGACAGAGTGGCAGGCAGAGGCAGAGGGAGAAGCAGGCTTCCTGCCGAGCAAGGAGCCCGATGTGGGACTCGATCCCAGGACGCTGGGATCATGACCTGAGCCGAAGGCAGCTGCTTAACCAACTGAGCCACCCAGGTGTCCCAAATAAAATCTTAAAAAAAAAGAAATTATAATGAAATATGTAATTGTATTATTTATTATTTATATGTTAATATAACATATTGGTGGGTATATATGACTGAGTGAATATTATAATGAATATAATAATATAAATTACGATATGTACATATTTGTGCGTGTAGGTGTGTGTATTCTGCCAATCACTCCTCTCAGTGGACCTTAGATTGCCTCTAACTTGTTGACAGATATTTATGTTATTTCCAATCCTTTGCCATTACAATGTACTATGAATACTTTTACACATAAGTTATATCACACATGGTTAAATTTTTCTGTAAAACAAATTTCTGGAAGTGTAATTGCTGGTCAAAAAAGAATTTCCAAATATCGAGTCTTATTATTAGCTTAGAGGTCTAAGCCAATTTGGTTGGGAAAATAAAGACACAAATACCTATTAAAATGTTCAATTATTTCTGACTGTATTAAATATCAAGGCAGATTAAGAGAAAAAAAAAACTCCTGGTGCTCTGAATATAAAATCTACTCATAACAGGAGTACTAAAAGGACATAGGTAATCTTGTAACCAGTATGTATATACAACATGAGATATTTTCAAGGAGCTCAGGGATCTTGTATTTATATACTATATGGTAGATCAAAAAGTCAAAGAATAATTGCTGGGTCAACAAGTAACACATCAGGGAAAAAACATGAAAAATAGTAACAGTGGAGAAAATAACTCATTTCTGAAATGAGAACACTGGAAATTTTGTTTTAAACAACTGTGGAAGAAAGAGTTGACAACAACAACAAAGAAACAGAAAAAAGGGAAAAGACAGAAGACTGAATTTGGAAAACAGAAAAGAAAAAAATGAGACAAAGAAAACATGTAGGAGAAGAATGGTGTGTGTGTCTTTGTCAATCCATATATACTCGCAGATTTACATCTTGAGAAATCAGTTAAATAAACCCACTGCAATTCCGGTCAGTGTGAGACAGCTACAAGGTACAGAGAAAACATCTTTCCCTTAGGTGAATGAGCACTGACCTGTAAAAGCTGTGTTGCAGGAGCTCTCTGCTCAGGATTCTTCACGAGGCACTTTTTAACAAAATCAGTGAAATCATCGGACCAAAGTTCTGGCTTCCTGAATGTTGGTGGTGGATTTGTGGGAATCATAAAAATAGCCTAGCAAAAACGAAATAGCCAAAAGACACAGTAAAGACACAGTAAGAATCACAACAGCACACCAAATAAACAAATCTATCTTCCTATCAGACTCTAAATCTGAAAAACAAATTTAAGCCATTCTAGGATTTCCAGTAAGATTGCAATTCAGGAAGCAAGTCCATCTGCTACTAATGTAATCATTTCCCATTAAATTTCCTCTATTTGAATTGTAGCTCATTGAGCACATCATTCTTTATTTTATCTATTATTTTTAATCAGTCTCCAAAGAAGACTGCAATTCTAACCCTTTTACCCAACTAAGGACATTCTCTAATTAAACAGATGGATTACCTAATATTGCTACTGCATGCCAAATTTACTTCCCATTTCAGTTTTATAGAAGTACTGCTACTCAAAATGGGCAGAAGCAGCCCAATGTGCTTCTGTAATCCATAATATTTAAGTATAAACAAAATTACTACTGTGATTTGAAATAATACTAATAGAGCCAAGATTTTTATTTCCTAATCTAAATACATGAGTCAGGATTCCAAATAAAAAGTTTCGAAGGTAATGTAATACTTGCATTTATTACTAATTATTTAAATTAGTAATACTATCTTAGTACTAATTAAATACATTTAGATAGTTCAAAATTCAAAAGTTTTAAAAAGTCTTTTATCATCCCTGTCCTTCTAGCTATCCAGTCATCCTTTTTCAAAGAAGAGAATCAATCCCTAATGTTCTTAGGAAATCACTGTATGTAATGAATTAACTTCTCTCTTGGGTATCTACAATAGCTCCTAATAAAATACTATTTGTAAAACACCATTTTCTTTGAAAAGATATAAAAAATGAAAACAATAAAGTTAAAACAAATGTACCAAGCACCACTACTACTACTACAATCACAACTGTGTCAAAGAAGTTCAAGGTCATTCAATGAAATATGAATGAGGGAAAGACAATTAAGTGGAGAAAATGTAGTGTCTTCCACAAGTGGTGCTGAGAAGACTGGATATACACACGCAATAAAAATGAGTTTGGGATTCTTATGTTATACCATATACAAAAAAAAATTGACTGAAAATGGATCAATGACAGTAACAGTAAGAGCTAAAACTATAAACATACAAGAAAACATAGAGGGAAAGCTTCTAGACAATGGATTTGGCAATAATTTCTTGGATGTCACACCCAAAATCCAGGCAACAAAAGAAAAAAATAGATAATTGGACTTCATCAAAATTTAAAACTTGTGCATCAAAGGATACTATCAACAAAGTGAAAAGGCAACCCAAAAATGGGAGAAAATAATTTACAAATAGTATGTATGATAAAGGGTTAATATCTGGGATATATAAAGAACTCCTA
Source organism: Mellivora capensis (assembly GCA_004024625.1). NCBI lineage: Eukaryota > Metazoa > Chordata > Mammalia > Carnivora > Mustelidae > Mellivora > Mellivora capensis. Next base: position 101,079 of record PISX010005398.1, on the reverse strand, counting down.
CATCTCAACAACAAAATAACAAAGAACCCAACTTAAAAGATGAGCAAAGAACTCAAAGAGCTATTTCTTCAAAGAACATACAAATGATCAATAAGTACATGAAAAGGTACTCAACATCACTAATCTTTAGAGAAATGCAAATCAAAACCACAATGAGATACCTCTCACATACATTAACATGGCTATTATTAAAAAAAAGAGAGAGAAAATAACAAGTAGTGGTAAGATGTGGAACAATTGGAATCCTCATACATTGTGGTGGAGATGGAAAATGGTGCAGTTGCTTGAAAAACAATACAGTGATTCCTTAAAAAATCAAACATAAAGTTATCACATGTTTCCCTAATTCCACTTCTGAGTATGTATCCCAAAGAAGGAAAAGCAGGAAATAGAAGAGATATCTGTATACCCATGTTCACAGCAGCATTATTCACAGTGGCCAAAAGATGGAAGCAACCCAAGTGTCAATCCACAGATGAATGGATGAACAAAACATGTTTACACTGTAAGTACACACCCAGTGGAATATTATTTAATCCTAAAAGAAAATCTGACACATGCTACAACACCAATAAACCTTGAAAACATTATGCTGAGTCACGAAAGGACAAACATTATATGATTTTTCTAATATGAGGTTCTTGGAGTAGTCAAATTCATGGAGACAGAGAGTGACATGGTGGTGGCGAAGACTTGTGGGAAGGCGGGACTGAAGAGTTAGTGTTTAGTGGGAGAGAGTTTCAACTGGTAAAGATGGAAAAATTCTGGAGATGCATAATGGTGATTGCTGTATACCAATGTGAATGTACATGATTTTATAGAACTATATGCTTCACATGATTAATTTTATGCTGTGTATTTTACTACAGTAAAAAAATACCGATGAAGGAAACCATAAAGTAATAATCAAGTTCAGAAGTACCTGTTAAGTGCCTGCCACACACAAAGCATGGTGTTAAGCATTAAAAGGAGCTCAAAGAAGCAGCAGGAAATACAGCAGGGAAATACTACCCTTAACAAACTTCTAACCTAGTCTGGCAATCAAAGCACAAACAATAAAAGAATTAATAACAGTATGATAATAAGAGAAATGATATAAGGCACATAGAAAAGAGGTCATTCTCCTAATAAGAAATAATAGTGTAAGGAAAAGCAAGACAGTGGAACAGGCCATCAGGAGGAGCAGAGAACAAGAGACTGCGTAGTAAGAGATAGGAAATAAAAAGATCAGAAGAGGAATGGAGGACATGAAGTTTGGTCAGCAAGAAAGCACACATCTGGAAAGAAGGGTTTTTTCCCGGTGTGTGTGTGTGTGTGTTTGATTGGACTGTTTATGACCCAAGAAACAGATTAAACAAAAACCCTGGAGAATCTCTAAATATGAAACAGAAAAGGCAATTAGGGGCTAGGATAGATGCCCCAAGATGAGTAATGAAGATCTCAAACCAGGATGGTTTCTACAGGAATGAAATGGAAGAAATAAGGTAAGAGATACTAGAAAGGAAGAACCAAGAATATATCTTAACACTGTTTGGGAGGGGTGGGGAAAAAAAAAAGAATGAAAGATTATTCTAGAATTCAAGAAATAAAAAACCAACACTTCAGTAGCAAGGCATTCAGGTATTCTAACAATTCACCACATCATTCTTTTGAAAAAGCCCTTGCAATATGCAACAATTTGCTACAATGTGTTATCACTGATTTCTGACTTGGTGGGGAGTTATCCAAAGGACATTCGTGGACAAACCAGTGAAGATTCAACGTCGGAGCCTGTTGCTTCTAGGGTAAGAGTTAATCTCTTTATTAGTGTATTCATCTTCTTTCAAAAAAGGGAAAAGCCTTTAATAGAAGAGAACATTCTTACACATCTTACATCATATTACATGTATTTACATCTAAGATAGTCCTTCAAAAGCAGTGTAGCCAGTTTCATGACACAACAAGCACCTATGAAGTACTCTCTGTGTTCAAAACTATGTTCTAATAAAGTAGCAAACTGATAGGCGACAGGCCAAATAACATCAGTGGACATACTTTGTTCAGGCAATATCAAGTCCACATTTCCACAAGGTAAGAATCTGCTGCAATTAGGCTGACTTTACCCAGGACGTATGTTCTCTTAGGGTCACAGGCCTCATTTAGAGATAATTTAGCTCAATTATCTACTTTACCTGATGGTTCCTTCAGGTATCTAAATTTGTGAGCCCTGCTATCACAGATTTTAAAATAAGACACAGATCTCAAAGCCATGGAGCCCAGAGTTAACTTGTGGGGTAGAAAACTAACACATAAAACAAACAGCAAAGAGTGAAGTGCTAGAAAATAAAGTTCTGTAAACAACCCAATTAATCTCAGCTCCATAGTTGAAACAGAACCTAATCTGGCTTTGATGGGCAAAATGGGGTTAATATCAGATGCTGGAAAAGGCACCCAGGAGCACCTGCTGCTTCAAGTAAAAGTATTGAAAAATATATTTGAACCTCATCTCGGCAAAATCAGTTCAAAGCACCACATAAGCCCCAATACAGGCTGATCTCAAACTATAGGTAAATGATACAAGATTGTTTAGAGAAACATTCATCTGCACTTGTTACAAACTGATGGATAACAACTTAGCGACTTATGTTCTTGTAGCTAATGCTCTCCTTTGAACTTTGAGCCAATGAGTTGCAGTCTTATCTTCAGATAATCTTAACATATAAGGCTCACCTCGGCAGTAGCTATTAGAAACTCAAGGATAAAAAACTTAACTCTAACTCTTATTTGCCCAGGACTATCATAAAGCGATCCTAAAATGTTCACATTCTATTCTCAAACAAGCAATTAACTGCATACAGTTCAAACAAGTCTTATTACACGATCTACCAAGTATAGAGACTCTACAAGTCTCCAGGAAAACCACTATACCTTTTATTTCCACCTTCATTTCTTTAGGTTAGATAATCAATAACAAATGGGAGGACTTTCTCATAGACTTAAATTTGTTCAACTAATTTAACCTAATCACGAATCATAAAAGATCCTCTTAAGAATCTCCAGGTTTTGTATGAGCTAATTAGGTAATATGTCCCTGCTGTAGAAAGTTTTGTCAATCAGTGGCTAGCCTTAGACTAACAATTCACACCCTTCCTTGCCACCAACCAAATCGCATGGACACACATTACAGCCATATAATTTATCTTATCTCTAACACCATTTTGATTGAAGAATGTTAGTACAATAAATGATATGATTATCCTTGTGTTTGTTTCTATACAATGTGTTGCTTAACTACATATTGAACCTCTGATTAAGTTTTAAAAAGAACTTCCCTGATCACAAGTAGTCTAAAGAAGCCAAGAAATGCAAGTGCCTCAAAACAGCTAATTGCCTCCAAGTCTGGAATTTCACGCCCTAGGACTCTAGGAGCACCCAGATGTGGAAAGAGCTGGAGCTGAGAAACTACATTCCCAGCACTTTATAATCTCCGTGGAGTGAGTCAATACAGACACCTTAAGTGAAGGTAGCTGCATTTGTGAATATGCAGAAGCAATGGACATGCCGGAATAACAAAGAGATCTCCGCCACTATTCAAGAACCTCAGGTATAGGAACAAAAGGTTATCTTCCTAACAAATAAATGAGATAAAGAATGAGAAAGCACTTTATAAAACTTCAAAGAACTAAACAAACATAGCTGTTTCCTGATAGCAAACATAATACACAGGCAGCAAGCTACTAAATCAAATGAAAATAGACAGTTTCTGAAATGGATATATAACAAAAGTAATTTTTAAAAGACTACACAAATAAGAGGGCAAACAGTACAATGGAATGAAGCCAATGCTGGACTTAAGTCAGAAAAACAGGCTTGAGCTCTCGATCGTCCTCTGACTGTGTAGCTTTACATTCTTCATGTAAGTGAGGTACTGGACTGGATATTTTTCAGGTTCCTTTGGGGTCTGAAAGACTCCGGGACTCTACCTGCCTAGCACTCAAGGAGTTAAATCCTCACTAGACAAATACTGTTAGGAAAGGACACAGAAGTGGGGAAGGAGAGGGAAGGATAACAAAAGACCCATGAGATGTGAATACAAAAATACAAATCTCCATCTTTATTACCACTCCCTCAAATGCAACTTGGAAATATGGAATACTAAAACCCACAGTGAACCTTGCTCTTAGGGTGCAGCTTCTACAGTAAGCACAGGGTTAAAGTACTGCGAGCATGACCTCAAAATTCACTCCTACTCCAGTGGCAGGAACTTCGATAATCATTAATCTGCCCAATAAAGGGCAATTTGCCTGCCTAGGAAGCAAATTGAGGGAAGGGATGCGGCTGGTGTCCCCAGAACCAAGTGAGTAAGAGAACCAGCTCCAGAGGTCTGAGGCAGCTCTAGATAGCACTGGGGACAATAATGCTACCATTGTAAGTAGCTATCTGACCTGTTTTACTATTCTATGCCTATTTTCACATATTAAAAATGGGAATAATTGTACCTACTACACAGAGCTGTTCTGAAGTTTAAATGGGCTAATATATGCACAACAGCATCTACCACATTATAAATGCACAATGCTGAATTTACCCTTGAGACCCAAAACCCACAAGGGTAAACTAGCTTCTCCAGGTCACACAGCTAGTAACCGGCTATCAAAACTGGAACTCAGATTTACCCAGCCCCTTAGCTACTTCACACTACCTCCATATTTCTATTAAATTTCTGCCATAGATAACCCAATTTAAGATAAAGCGTCTATAATACGCATATTCAGTCTCCAGAAAAAGAAAATGGAAAGCTATTTATATAAAAATGGTTCTAGTTCACTTTCTGTAACAGTGGAACGCAGCAAACAAAAAATATATACAATTAAGAAATGGCTAAACTACTACATATCAATAAAATGGAGTGATTTTTGCCATAAAAATAATAAGTGTGTGAATTACAAAATGTATTTTGTAATGAAATGTCATATTTTTTTTAAAAAGTGAAAAATGAGAAAATAAAACAATGGTCTATACTGTGTGATCACCTTCACATAAAAATGACATGTACCAATAAAGACTGAAATATGGTACAGAATCTCAAAAATTCAAAATACCAATTCACAACAGCAACTGTCTACAAGATTGCATAAGATTCTTTTTACATTTTTTTATTACAAAGGCCACTATATATTCAACTTCTAAAAACTGTACTTGCTTTTAGAACCACTGCTGAAGTTACAGCCTATCTTAGTCGGCCTCCACAACCACCTCACGCAAGTATAATTTAAACTCCAACACCCGTCCTGGCTTCCATTTTTCAAGGCTGAAATATCATGTCCCTTTAATACAATGCTGAAGTTTTCATAAAACCTGGCTACAGAAGAAATCAGAAGCGAACAAGAGTCAGACTTAAGGAACTATAGTTATAGCCCTACTGTCTCCCCAGTCTCCCAAATTAGAATTCCTGTATGTTACCAGTTCAACCTTGGAGCACATAAAATGTATCCATACCTGCATTATAAGAATTTCTTTAAAAGAAATTTCCTCAAGAAGCTTAGAATCTAATGGGATAAGAAAAATGCACTCCAGATCATTTCAATAAAATAGGTGAGTGCTGGGACGCCTGGGTGGCTCAGTTGGTTGGACGACTGCCTTTGGCTCAGGTCATGATCCCGGAGACCCGGGATCGAGTCCCGCATCAGGCTCCCAGCTCCACAGGGAGTCTGCTTCTCCCTCTGACCTTCTCCTCGCTCATGCTCTCTCACTGCCTCTCTCTCAAATAAATAAAATCTTAAAAAAAAAAATAGGTGAGTGCTAAAATAGATGTGAATACTGGGCATTATAAGATGACTTTAGCCCAAACTGATGTTTAAAAAAAATGAGACTGAAACTGAGTCCTAAGGAATGAGTTAATGAGTCACAGAAAAGAGAACAGCATGTTCAAGATGTAAGGTCTGAAACACCAGGGGGATCTATGAGGGCAAGTGACTGGTTTTATGCATGGGGCAGGGAAATTATAAGGTGAGCATGAAGCATCTTATTGGCCCTTAAAGAAAGGAACCAAAGACTAATTGAGTTATGTCAAAAGAAGCTCAGAACATGGAGAACTTAGATCTACCCATAAAAGATTCTGATTTACTTAGTTTGAAGTAAGGACCAGCTACAGTATTTTTTGTCTCCCAAGTAAATCTAATGTTCTAGAAGATAAAATATAAGGCAAGTATTATCACTCCATATACCTTAATTTCAGTACCTCCCATATTTTAAGTTGTATTCTGGTTAGTTATACACTCATTCTAAACCCCCTGGATAACATGGAAACTACTTAAAAGCAAAGGCACAATGTGGATGGAACTAGAGTATCAATGCTTAGTGAAATAAGTCAATCAGAGAAATACAACTATCATATGATCTCCCTGATATGAGGAAGTAGAGATGCAACATGGGAGGTTTGGGGGGTAGGAAAAGAATAAATGAAACAAGATGGGATCGGGAGGGAGACAAACCATAAGTGACTCTTAATCTCACAAAACAAACTGAGGGTTGCTGGGGGGAGGGGGGTCAGGAGAGGGGGGTGGGGTTGTGGACATTGGGGAGGGTATGTGCTATGGTTAGTGCTATGAAGTGTGTAAACCTGGCAATTCACAGACATGTACCCCTGGGTATAAAAATACATTATATGTTTATTAAAAAAATAAATAAAAGCAAAGGCACAGTGCCTCAACTTAAAACCTAAATTTATAGTGAAAGTGCTGATATAAAGACTTCCAGTAAAATATGATTATTTGAACATACTGATTTACCTCAACTCCATTCCAAAAATCCTACTGAAGGACAGTAAGAATTTAAAAAAAAAAAGGCTTAAAAAAGGACATTATCAGCTCTACCCCTAATGTCTATGTGGCTTAGACTCAAGTTTTAAGTCTTCATCACAAAATAAGGGTTATAGCAGTATCGTTTGTTATTTTTTAAAACTATCCAACTTAACTCACTAGTTGTTATATAACAGCTTAACTGAGCCATAATTCATGTATAACACAAAATACAGACTATATCCAGAATCTGACCACTTTCCAACACCGCTACCTTTACCTCCCTGGTCCAAGCTAGCATCATCTCTGAGCTGCACTACAGAAGAAGGAACCTCGCTGTTCACCTTGCTTCCACCCTTGCCCTGCTACAATCCCAACCCAAAAAAGAAGAGTAAGTCTTTAAAATCATATGTCAGACCACATCAGTCCTCTACTCAAAACCCTCCAATGGCTTCCTGCCTCACTCAGAGTAAAAGCTGAAGAGCTCCCCATGGCTTACAAAGACTATAAATGATTGCTCCTCTGCTCTCTCTGACCCCATCACCAGCTTCTCTCCCCTTCCTGGCCAGCTCCAGCCACAGAAACCTCTACCTTGCTCCTTAAACACCGAACATACTACCACATCAATTTCCTCTGACTAGAACACTCTTTCACCAGAAATCTCTGTGTCCCATTTACTAACTGCCTTTAGACCTCTACTACAAGTTACCTTATTAGACAAGCCTTTCTTGACCTTGTTTGTAGCATCACGGCCACCCCGTCGTTCTGTATCCCTCTTCTCTTGCTGTTTTTTCTTGTTCAGTGGCACCTGATATATTACAGTTTTGAGTATAATCTACTGTCTCCATCCACTGCAATATAAACACCTAAAGGGCTGGAACTTTGTCTCATTCACTGCTGTATTCCAATGCCTAAAATGTAAGATGAATTAATAATATATAACAAATTCAGTCTCTCTCAGCTTCATTGAGATTTCTGATTTCCAAAAAGTGGGATTTAGGTGTAATGACCCCTAAGGCACCTGTACAGCTTTAAAAAATCTAAAATCTAGTGAAGAGATGGAATTAGAGAGCTAACGGTAATGTATAAAAATGTCAGCTAGCCTTCTAAGAAAAGAAGGGAGATTTGACAGTAAATGATTAACTACCAAAAGAGTAACGTATATATGAGAGGTACCTCCAAATAAACATGTGAAAGACTTTATAATAAAACTATATAATTAAGCACAGAGAACAAGACTATCTTGCCAAGATTTGCTATCATTGGCAAAAATCCATATTAAACTCAGCTTCCCCAATTCCAGATACAAATGGAATTGTGAATTTGGCAAGTCACTGGAGAGAAAGACTGAAGTACAATCTGGGTTCACATTAAAGTTACCTCATTCTTCTCAACTTAGATCTGACCCAGAGGAAAATTTTTAACAGATTGTGTTGGACTAGTGCCACACTATACTCAGTAAAGTTCAAAATTAGCATTTTAGATACTAACCTAAAGGATTTATATTTTGTTTCCCGAAAACTAAAGTGGGTTAAAAATAAAATATGATGAATTATGAATATAAAATGGATTATTTAAAGAAACATTTTGTCAAAGAAAAAGCAAATTATAACACCAGTCCTCCCCTCTTTTGATTTCATTCATGCAGTGTCTCACCCAGGTCTGAACACATGGTAGCACTCAAGCTGATGAGATAATTCCCTTCTTTCCTCTCAAAGTTTATTCAGATTTAGTGATATACAATATATACATGTCCACTTCAAACTTCCTAGTTATCAAAAAATGCAAATAAAAATTATGTGCTTCAACTATATATATATATATATATATATATATATATATATATATATATATACACAATGACCATTTATTTTATACCTATGTCACAAAGCATTGTATTCTAGGTAGACACTAAAGTCCCAAGATAAAAGTTACCCATGCTGCTCTCAATAATTTATAGCCAAACAAAGTACAAGAGAGTCTGATAATTTCTATGATCTTGGGGTAGACAGGGTGCTAAGGAAGCCCAAAAGAAAGGTTTCCAGGTTGGACTAGAGAAGAGAGATGGGAGAAAATGCACGTATAGAGAAGTAACAATGAGTGGAAAGCAGGAGTAAGAATCTAAAGTATCTGCAAGTAATAGTATGGCTAAAGGAAAGTGGATATCACATAAATAAAGAGGTAGGCAGAGCCCCAAGGCTTTATATAACACCCTAAGACTTTGGCTCTTAACCTAGAGACAAATGAAAGAAATTGCTTTTTAATGGGAGGATTTTAAGTGAGGGAGTAACATGATCTGTGTTTCATTTTGGAATGATCAATCTAGCAGTATCATGAAGAACACTTTGGAAAGGGGGGGTGAAACCAAACACTAGGAGACTATTGTAGATATCCAGAAGAAAAATTATGAGGTCTGAAATAAAAAAATAAAGATGTAGATGGAAAGAAGGGTATATATTCAAGACGTATTAAGGAAGCAACACAGGTGGAAATTGGTGAATAATGAGAATCTGAATTAGCTTAGTGCCAAGGAATAAATAGTAATGGAAGGAACTGCAAGAAATTTAGCAGGCAGCATCAATAGGCCTTGGTAATTGATTAATGACAGAAGACTGGAGAGATGAAGTACATTCTTCAGATTTTCAACATGGCAACTGGTTAGATGGTAGTGCCATTAGCCAAGATAGAAAACACAAAGGTAAAACCAGGATGATGAGAAAACAGTGAAGAGAGATTTGGAGCTACTGAAATTTCTCATGACCGTATAGAAAAAAATTACCTAAGTAGGTAATCAGAAATGAGTCTAGGGCTCAAGACAGATAAAAGGAAAGCCGAGAAACAGAGATATCCCAGAAGTCAGATAGAGATCTAAGGAGAAGAAAATGATTACCAATGACAAACAGAAGTAAAAGTTTGTGGAAAATTTTAGTAGAGTGGTGGGAAAAACAGCCCAAATCTGTTTAGGAGTAAATGGAAGGGAAGTGAGGAAACTGAGGCAGCACATCTTTTCACACATGGCTCTGAAAGGAAGGTATGAGACAGAGCAGCAAGTCGAGAACAGTATGCACCCAAAAGAAGTTTGTTTCTTTCCTAAAATGAGAAGAACCTGAGAGGAGTTCTGTAAAGTTCCATAACAGAGAAGAGATAAGTTATGGGTAGAAGATAGAAGCCAAAAATGGAAGGAGCACGCCCTTCTACTTAAACCAGAAAAGAGAGAAATAAGCCCTTAAAGTTCAGGCACTTAAATAGCTATTTAAGCAAAAAAAATTTTAAATGATGAATATCCTGCATGCTGAGGCTATCTTGGCACAGTTTTAAATAAAAATTTGTTAGGTAAATTTTGATATGTTTACAGATTATACGTTGTAATGATCACTGTTGTTAGTATTCTATCTACTTTATACCAACAATGTGTATGGCAATGTACTGAGTAGTTTTAACAAAAATTACTTCTCTCAGTCCTCACCAAAACCCAATGAAGGACTATAACTCTTATATATCAAAAAATTAAGGCATAGGGAGGTTAAATACCTAAATAACTTGCCCTCAAAAATTCAGCAATAAAGGACAGGGTTGGAAAATGAACTCAGATACTATAGCCTCAAAGCTAAAGTTCTGACCAATAAGCTATCCTGCCTCTACAAATAAAGAATACTTCTGGTTTACTAAATGAGCCTAAAGACAATATATTTTCTCTCAGGAGAGACTTCTGATTTTAGAAGAAAACTCGAGTTCCCTGATCAAAAACCTGCTAAACTACACTTACTATACTAAAGTCTAAAAATCTAGAGAAATTACAGTATATTTTTAAAAACATCTCACCCCTTACTTAACATCATTGAACCCAGTCTTCTCATCTGTATAAATATATACATAGAGCAATGTTCTTAAATTTCACCAGGCACCAGAATTCCTTGAAGGCTTGTTAAAATGCAGATTGCTGAAACCTACCTGGAGAGTTCCAGATTCAGTAAGCCTGATATGGGGGCCAAGAATTTGCATTTCTAACAAGTGCTCAGAAGACATTAACGCTATTGGTCTGAGGCCACACTTTGAGAACTACTACCTCATTATAGTAGCTCTATATAATAGGTAAGTGACATGAATATAAAAACAGCTGGTAGGGGTGCCTGGGTGACTCAGTGGGTTAAGCCTTGCCTTTGGCTCAGGTCATGGTCTCAGGGTCCTGGGACTGAGCTCCACATCGGGCTCTCAGCTCAGCTGGGAGCTTCCCCCTCTCTCTCTGCCTGCCTCTCTTGGCCTACTTGTGATCTCTCTCTCTCTCTCTCTCTGTCAAATAAATAAAGAAAATCTTAAAAAAAAACAACAAACCCTGGTAGATGGTAGACAATAAGTGGTATTTGCAATTATTATTAATAATAGCAAATATGATTACTATTATCTGCATAATTAACTTGGGTTTTTTTAATTACTTCAATTTTTGTATCAATTTTTATTCAAGGATAATACAAAATTGACATATCATTTTAAGACCACAATATTCTGACTGCCAGCTCTATGTACCTCTGTTGTCTTTCCTGTATATGCTTGCAAAACAGCCTTTCTAAAATGTAAATCTGCATATCAACGCTTACTGCAAACCAATCTTCCCCATTACTTGCAAAATAAGGTACAATCTTTTTGGCACGGCACATAGATAGATCTCTTTGCCCATGAGCTATCGTGTAATAACTCATTGCTCCATGTGATTTTGGAACATTACCTATTCTTTGAAGGTTTCCCTAATACAAATCTCTCAATAAAGCCACACATTCCTTCCATGATTCCAAAGTACCTCTAAAATAATAAGAGAACAACAATAATATTATCAATCAACATTTGTGGGTAATCTCACAAGGGTTTTACATGAATCATTTCACTTAATCTTCATAACAACTCAGGATAATGACTATAATTATTCTCAGTTTATATATGGAAAAAAATGAGATATGGAGGGAACAAATTTGCCCTAGGTGATAAAACCAGCAAGGAAAAAAGTCAGGATTCTACCATTGCAATTAAACTATACTAACAACTGCTAGATTGTACAGTACTTGAGTATTGTTTAGATAATAGATCTTTTATAAATATTAATCTCAATAATTTCCTTATTTATTTTCATATTACTTCTCTAATATTTACTGCCTATTACACACCAGGCATTGTATTATACAATAAGGAGTATCAGATTAAAAAAAAAAAAGGAAATCCCAGTGCCTGCTCCTTTGAGACATGCAGAACTATGGGGAAGACAAATATTAAACCAAAAATCACATAAATATTTCCATAAACAAACATTAAAGACAAAAAGTACAAGGTTCTCAGATCTAACCTATCTAAAGCTATTGTCCTTTACCTTCAGTGTCCTACTACAAGGGTATAAATTATGTAGAATATAACTTCCAGAATGCCAAATAACTACATTTTAGAGTGACATTTTAAAGTGACATTTTAAAGTGACACTTTAAAACTACATTTTAAGTGACTTAATTATAAGATCAAAGTCACAAGGTTTGTTCCTCTGTTAACTGTAGCTATTGCCTCACTGAAACAGAGTGTAATAAATATAAAAAACTAATAAAATGACATCTGAAGGGGCCTTGCAAATATTAGTCATGATAAAGGTAAAATAACAAGACAAATTCTTGACAATCCTAGTAGTGTGGAAAAGAACTTCCATTTTGGACTATGCTAAATGCTAACTTTCTTAAGATTAAAGAGGAATTAGATCCATGACTTAATATACTTCATTTGTAAGATTAAAAAAAAAATTTTTAAAAATTTCCTTCATAGTAAATTTCAAAGGGAAAATCAATATTCTTTTATAGGGGAAAAATGCCTGAAAGTCCAAATACTGATCTTACAAAAAGACATGAAAGGTAAAATCAAGTATGAATCAGGTCTGGATCCCCATATCTTCAGTTTCTATTTATCAAACAGAAAAATCTTTCCAACTTTCTCCTTTCCTGTATAAGACCAAAACTATGCGATATTCTGTTTGTATTACAATTACACTAATTCAATGCAGGTCACTTGCTTTTTACTGAGTCCAGATGACATTCAGTAAACTAAACATGGGCCAATTAGTTTTAAAAAAGAGGAAAAAAGAAAAGAAAGAAAGAAAGAGAGAGAGAAAAGAAAAGAGAGAAAAAAAGAAAGAGCGTTCTGATTGCCTTTGGGTAGGTCATACAGTGGCTACAGAGTATCATGGCCTGAACTTCATTTCCGCTAACACCAACCAAACGCTAACTAAGGGCTAGCAGGACTAGCATTTTTCATTTCTTTCAGATTTCTCACATTTGGAAATTCTAATTTAAATACACACTCTGGTGAAAGTGAGGACAGCACTGCTGCACAATATTGTTTTCCCTTCCTTAAACTCAAATGTCTTATTTTGGAGCTACTAGAGAGGGACTCTCTGCATATTGCCTAAAAATGTCTGATTCTTTTAAAATCAATTGTTTTTTTTTTTAATTTATCACAGTTATGAATGAGCTGCACATTACCTAAAAATTTCTGATTCTTTCAAAATCAATTTTTTTTCTACTTATCACAGTTATAAATGAGTAAGTAACACTGCTGAGTTAGCTGACACACAGGAAAAAAGAGACCTTACGGTTTGAACTTCAAACAGCAATATTTGTATTCTGGAATCAAGCTACATCACCAAGTAATTAGGCACAAGACAAACTGGGTAAGAGGAAGAAATATTCATAACTAAAGAAATAATTTTCTTAATACCTTATCAGGAGCTGGCACTCAACATTTTCTTAGAGTCTATTATTGTATAAAGAAAGGTGGTTTATTATTCCTTCTAAACTCTGCTCACTAATATGTATTTTGCATAAAAGGTAAAAATCTTTAAAAAGCTGTAATATAACTCTAAGTTAAAATTTACATAAAATCATAATCTGAAATCAGATTGCACTCCTACAAAAAAACTACATTAATTAATTCTTCACTATATTTACCTTTTATTAATTGCTGGTATTTTAAGTCAAAAACCATTCATCATTATTACAAAACTCAAGTCTCCAAATGTTTAAAATAGCCTGATTTTTAAAAAATTTTGTTATTTATTTTTAGCCTGATTTTTTTAACTTGTATAAATTTAACTGAACAATATTATGTTCCTGCAAATGTTCATGAATAGAAAGATACAGTAATGGAGATGGAAATTATTTACTCTGAAAATCCTGACTGCATGACTGTTAAATCACTTACATACGGCCAAATGATCTACAAGGAAGCAGGGAGGTCCTGAAATTGTGTACTCATATCCATTTTCAACTACTGCACAGGTGACACAATCAATCAAGTTATTACTGAAACAGAATGGGAATAGAAAGCACTTGGTGAATAAAGGTGACTTCTTTAAACAACAGATAAAATGAAAAAAGAGACTATCACCATCTCATGTTAAAAAGTAGCCATCAACTATAGATTAAAGAGTATTTCCTACTCTCTTCAGTGTTCAGTAATGTAGGTTCAACTTTGGATACTATCTTATATTCAATACATAGGACAATACAGAAAAAAATGTATAAAATAATTCAGTAATAACAAATTCTCTGATAATAAAGTTTCTTTTAGTAAAGTCGATATTCTCTGCAGAGAATTAGCAGACACAACAGCCTGCAGAGGTTAGCTGGTGACTAAGGAGGAAGAAACAGTGGCACCATCTCTAGCTCAGAACTACAACAGGCAGGCAAGGGACCAAGCCCCACCCCCCGCCCCCAACCAAGGGAAAAGCTCAGCCAAGTGATGGATGCTTAGCTGGTATAGGAAAAATGTGTGGTCTCATGAATGAGTTAGTGGAATGGGCCCATCGAGTCCAACTGAAGATCAGCAAGCCCAACCTTACCAACTTAGAAACCCACAAGAAAGAAGCACAATGAAAAGGAATTTATATCCTAGAACCTATCTCTGAACTTTCTTTTTTCTACTCTTGACAACAGAGTATACTATCAGAAATTTCCTCAACATAACTGCTTCCTTTTCTAAAGAAATGCAATTGTATGGGCAACTAGGTGGCTCAGTGGGTTAAAGCCTCTGCCTTCGGCTCAGGTCATGATCCCAGGGTCCTGGGATCGAGCCCCGTGTCGGGCTCTCTGCTCAGCAGGGAGCCTTCTTCTTACTTGTGATCTCCGTCTGTCAGATAAATAAATAAAATCTTAAAAAAAAAAGAAATGCAATTGTAAGTGCCTTGGGGCATATACATTAACACAAAGTAGGTCAAGATGTTTATTTATTCACTCTGTATCCCTAAGTCAAATCTGTATTATTATCCACACACATAAAAACATATCTAGAGCAACCCTAGGTCACAAACTTTTCTGCATATGGAATTCACTGTCAACCAAATTCCTAAATGCTTTTTATATCCACTGCTCTTAATCCACGTCTCTGCCCAGGGCAGACCTCCCTGCCTATCCTCATTTATTGGGGGTGAAGGTGGAGAATATTCAAATTTAATATACATTCTTGGACTTACAACCTATTGCTTCATCCTGCAAGATTTTTCTATATCCTGATTGTGCCATTTAATAATACTAACTATCCCTCTTTTCTTCTTTACATCTATAAGTATGAAAAACACGCTTTCGTGAAATCATTTATAGGAGATATTTAACCTCTGAGAGAAACAGAAACTCAAGAGCTTACTTCATGTATCTGCTTCCAACAGCTGACAGAAAGATTTCATAAAGAGAAAACTGATGAACTAGACCAGGAAAATGGGGTGTATACTGGCACTGGGGCAAGGGAATAGTGTGGTTCATGGTAGTAGCAGCAGGCACTTACTATGCTATTCATAATACTAAGAAGATAATCAAGAGACAAGGGATGGAGGAGAATAACACCAGCAAAGACAGAGGCAGTAATGACTTTAGAGTGTGAGAACAGCCCAGTTAAGTATTTCTAAAGAGAAAAGCAGAATAGAATTAGGCAGGACACACTTATATTATCAAACTAAACACTTTATCAAATAGCCAAAGGAGTTAAACATGGAGCATAGAAGAGGTAGGAAAAAATGTCAGTTTTACTCAAATATTTAAGGAGTCCTTGCTCATCATTAATTAATAAGCACTAGTCTCAAAAACTTAAAAATAACATACAATGCAGTGACTAACATAATAGAATAAAAAAATAAAAAATAAAAATTAAAATTAACAGTGAAATGTTGGTTATGCAAAAATTTTATTCAAAGTAGTCATTATATTTTTAGGAAAACCAAATGTTTCAAATATTGAATAAAAACTAACAAGAGGTAAAACAGGTTTATGGTCTAAAATATATCATTGCACATTATGGGAAAGGGTTACTTTTATAAAATCTACGCACAGAACTATAAAAATGCAAATAGCCACCCTAATATGTAGAAACAATATTCTAAAAATCACAATGCAGATATTAATCCTCCTAAAATAGATGGGGTTTTAAAATACAATACTCTGGGCAGCTGCTGCCTTCGGCTCAGGTCATGATCTCAGGGTCCTGGGATCGAGTCCCACATCGGGCTCTCTGCTCAGCGGGGAGCCTGCTTCCTCCTCTCTCTCTGCCTGCCTCTCTGCCTACTTGTGATCTCTGTCAAATAAATAAATAAAATCTTTTAAAAAAATAAAAATAAAATAAAATACAATACTCTGCCTCAGCTTCAAGTTAAAATTTGCCTTTCCTTTCTTGAAAATGACATGGCACTGTGAATAAATAATTTAAACATAGAATTTTTTAACCCCCACACAATAAATTTGCATATGTTTACTACTTTGAATCAGAATTAGCACAACTGCTAATGTTTTGGGAGAAAATGTGTCTTTGCGCTTCATTTGCTTTTCAAAACCAAATGGTATATAATGGTTCTTTATGCTTCTATAACTATGTTTGATCTAAGGTCACTGATATCTTTGATAGCTTTTGAAGTGCTCTTCCATGTTAGCTAAAGCTTTATTAACTTTACATAGCAAGAAATAAAGTAGGGTTTATATTTTTTCAATTCCCAAATTTTGGTTCCTCACTTTAGAGGAGAAAGAATGCGTCTCGCTGAAGGCTTTCAAATCTTCAAAAATTCTTAACAATCTTCCCTCGTTAAAATTTTCCTATGTTATTACATATTCCTTTTATTCAAAATTGTGACAAGGTTTCAAGGAAGGTATTTCTTTGTAGTTCTATAATTTAGTGAAACAAATATGTTATAAAAATATAATATTTAATGATATACTAATGAAAAATTCCTAGTATTAATTTCAACAAATTTAGATTTGGTCCCAATCTATTTTATAATACTATTTTCCTCATAAAATTTTACTTTTGACATTATCATTGTTGTCAATAAATAACATTATAATTAACCTACCTTTTTTTGAAGTATCAAATAAAAATAACCCAAGAGCATCTCCTTGAAAGGAATATTCTGACATAATTTACTTCAGTTAATTATTCTTGGTCAGTTGCTCATGTTTCCCTCTCTATAAATACACTATACCTAACAAATTCCTATATAAATATAGTATTATATATTATCAAACTTTTAAAAATATTTTTATTCTTTGAAAATACAGGTATCCAATTAAATTTATAGAATTATTTTCTAGCTCACTGTAAAAACATGAAACAAAAAGGACAACTAAACTACTTACTAATCTTAAATATTTAAGTGCAGTACTATAAACTTAGTCACATACTTTCCAAATACATTTCTTAATTTCCTTCATTTATGACTTTAGCCCTGTAGTTTACAATTCATGATTTTCCCAGCACTATACTTTCTCACAGGAGGATTTCCCTTCCTAGGGATTACTCAAAAAAAAAATTTAAGTATTACTTAATAATAAATTGGTTATTGAATTTGTAAAATATTTAGAACTTTAATTTTCATTTTTCTCTCCTAATTAACTTTTGACCACTTTACTGCTTATTAAACTAAAGATCCAAATTCGTTCACTTTCTGCCCTCCAAACCAGGAGCTACTCTGAAGCAAAGGTGTCAGGTTCTGTCGGAGCTTATCTACTAATTTAAGCATCCATTCTAGACCACTTGGTCAAATCTGAACCAATCTAATACCAGAAAATTATTCTTAAATATTAAGAATATTGTATTTGAGGGGCGCCTGGGTGGCTCAGTGGGTTAAAGCCTCTGCCTTCAGCTCAGGTCATGATCCCAGGGTCCTGGGATCGAGCCCCGCATCGGGCTCTCTGCTCAGCAAGAAGCCTGCTTCCTCCTCTCTCTCTGCCTGCCTCTCTGCCTACTTGTGATTTCTGTCTGTCAAATAAATAAAATCTTTTTAAAAAAAAAGAATATTGTATTTGAGACTATTGATACCAAGTATTAAGAATTTGGCAAGTAACATATATTCATTCAACAAATATCTATTAAGCACCTACTATGTGTCTAGCACTGTTCTAGTATTAACACACATTAATGAATAAAAGAAATAAAAATTTCCTGCTCTGACTAGGTGGTAATAGGTAGTACAAATATACCATCCCCGGGCTTCATACAAAGAATACAAAGATTCTTCATACAAAGAATACACTGTCCTCTCCTTAAAGAATAATCAAGCTACTTATGGCAGCAACAACTAATCCTCAATACAAATGATCACATAATGCTACAATACACAAATGTAAATGGTAGCAAAAGCATTACAAAGTGCCATGGGACTAGAGAGGAAAGCATCTCTGTGCAGATGTTACTGGGCATACCACCACAAAGACTATAATTCTCTCTGCTTACATTAACCAAATATAAGTATTCCACCATTCCACCTGAGAACAGGAATTCCTAGGATAACAACAAAATTTTACATCCAACTCTATGATAGCTCTACCAGAGGTTAATTAAGATGCAAACTTTCCTTACCTTCATAATCTATGTCCCATTAGCATCTTCAATGGTAAATGATAAGGTAGGAAAATTCAAGTATCTCCATTTTGCCAACTGTTAGTAGTCAAGAAAAAGATTCTCTCGGGATGACAATGGAAACAATTCTGTAAAATTTAGGTTAAATGGGCCTCAATAACCCATACCATCCTTATCTCTTATTCATATGAAGAAGACATTAGAGATCACTTATGAAGTGCCTCCAGCATGAGTGGAATTGTGTAGACCCTTTACATATATTATTTCTAAGGGTTACATCTTTGGAATGTAGCTATTTCTTTAAGATTTTATTTATTTATTTGTCAGAGAGAGAGAGAGAGAGAGAG
The DNA here is from genome assembly GCA_004024625.1 of Mellivora capensis. Classification (NCBI taxonomy): domain Eukaryota; kingdom Metazoa; phylum Chordata; class Mammalia; order Carnivora; family Mustelidae; genus Mellivora; species Mellivora capensis. The sequence goes on along the minus strand of PISX010005398.1, from coordinate 82,094 downwards.
AGAACACAAACAGGGGGAACAGCAGGCAGGGGAGAAGCAGGCTCCCCACTGAGCAAATGAGCCCAATGCAGGACTCGATCCCAGGACCCTGGGATCATGACCTGAGCCAAAGGCAGATGCTTAACCAACTGAGCCACCCAGGCACCCTGGAAGGTAACTATTTTTATTCCCCTATTTTTTACATAGGAAAACTGAGGGTCAGTGAGATTATATAATTTGCCCAAGCTGGTAAAGAGTTGGGCTGGAATATAAACCAAATCTATCTGAACACAGGGTTCTGAACAGGTCATCAGGGATCTTTCACTATATTTCATAGCCTTTCACTCCCAAAGGGAATCTAGTACTGAGGTCTACTAATTTTCCTCTTATGGTTATTTTAACCATCCTATATATAGATACATATGTGAAATGATCTAAAACAGTTAATTTCCTTGTTGAAAATAAGAGATAGGGCGAGAGGGATGAAAGAACAAAAATCTCAGGTATAATGTTATCCAAAATTGTTTAAATCTACTCTGTAGCATTCTTATCAGTCTCCAGTGCCAAGTACAAGGACTATTTGACATATTTCGAAAAGCACAATTAAAGAAAAAATAAGCATATCTGAGATCTTCATAACAACTTTATTACCTCATCTCCTATTACTGTCCCACTGGCTCACTTCAGGCACACTGATTGGCCTCCAAGTTAAGCCCCTAAGTGCTAGGCATATTCCCATATCCTTGATTTTGTACTCTTTAACCAAAGAGGTCTTAGCCCAGATACCCAGATGGCTCCCTCCATGTGTCCTTCACCTTTGCCTAAACATCTCCTTACAAGACCTCCCCTATCGTATTTAAAAGTGTAACAAGACCGTGACATTCCTCATTAGCATTTTCCTATGTGGTAATCACCATCTAATACTCTATGCTGTACTTACTCGTTTCATTTGTTATCTAACACAACTGGAATATAAACACCACGAAGACAAGAATTTTTGTTTTATTAAGTGCTCTATTTCCTGCCCATAAAACAGTGCCCAGCACTCAGTAAATATTTATTGACTGAATAAACAAACTTCTTACTTAGAATCTAGAGAGAATATGAGTTAGAATTTATTACCGCTAAGGAATTCAATTAGTTTCTTCAGAAGTACAGTTCCATATTATTTCATATAAAATAAACCTCCCCATCTTATAAAATATTTATTCTTCCTTACTCTGGTCAATAATCATCTTTTCATTGCTTTTTAGATGTTGAACATGAGAAATCAAAAACTTTGATTTTAAAAGTCAAAGTCTGAATAAAACTAAAAATTTAACAAAATTATTAGCTCACACTTTTATAAACTGCTATTAATAAATACATAATTCAGGGGAGAGAAACTCATAGATCAAGAAATAAAATTAAGATTTTGATGTTTTATGGCACCCTTTATATTAAATGGGCATCAACATCCATTACATTGAATATATTTAATATTTCCAAATCAGTAGAAAAGCTTCTGAGAAAACTGAGCTCTTTGTGTCATACAGAAATGTGCTGTCACCAAATATTATAAGACATTCATATGGCTGAAGCATCCCAAATGCAAGAGAAATTATAACATCACATCACACGTAAGCTTTAAAATATCCATGTCTTTCATTCTTTCATGTTTAACAAAGAATCTCTCATCCAAAATTATTATTTAAAAATCTTTTCAACAATAACCTTCTTCTCCTATGATAAACAAGGCCTGTGACACCCCCATTATGTAACTTTTTATTACTTCAGTTAAATAATTAACTGATACCAGCATCTTTTAATATCACCCCTACACATTTGGAAAAAGTAAATAACCTAGAGATCAAAATACACAGTCAAACCATAGAAACAGCAGTTTTTCATTGCCAGCTCTCTCTATGTAAACAGGGAGTGCAATTCTATGGAAGTATAGCTCCACACATTAAGATGAGGAATATGTCTGTTTACATGTGTCTCTTTCCTGCACTCTATTATACTGGAACCTGTGTGTGCCTCTGTGGTTAAGATTTACTGCATGTTCATATTAAAGTCCCATTTCCAACATTTAAACACACAGCCACAAAGACCAGTTACAACAGTCATTAGCACAACCCTTGGTGTACCAAAGATTTGGGACTTCATAAAGTTGGAATTGATTGTTTACGGACAATTACAGGTACTGAGATTATTTAAAACATTTCAATTTTTGTTTTGCTCTACTGAACCAGAGAGTCTCATTTAAACAACAGAACCAGATATAGAGATTTAAATATCAACTTCTAATCAAAAATCACCACTAATGTCTTAGCAGGGTGGCCATCCTCTTGCTCATTAAAGAGCCCTTTAAAGATGCATGGATTCTGGGAAAATGGTGGTATTAGGGGCAAAACATTTTTAGATTATACAAAAATATGTTGATAAAAAATACTCTACTTAGCAAAAACACGTTAAACCTGGACTTTCAGTTTCAAGGAACACATAAGAGACAAACCATAGGGACTCTTAATCTCAGGAAATGAACTGAAGGATGCTGGGGGGTTTTGGGGGAGGGACAGGGTGTCTGGGTGATGGACACTGGGGAGGGTATGTGCTATGGTGAGTGCTGCGAATTGTGTAAGACTGATGATTCACAGACGTGTACCCCTGAACAAATAACACATTATATGTTAATTTTTAAAATGGCTAAAAAAATTAATAAATAAAAGAACACATAAGGTCCCAGAAATAACTGCATATGTCAGATACTATGGAGTAAATAAGAGCATTTTTCAAGTGTATAAAGCTGTTACAGGCTAAATAATATATATACAGTACACTAGAAGCATTTTCTTGCTAAATACTAAATTACATATAAACTGTAGCAAAGATAAATGAATCTAATTTAAAAAACTTCAGGGGCGCCTGGGTGGCTCAGTGGGTTAAGCCTCTGCCTTCAGCTCAGGTCATGATCTCAGGGTCCTGGGATCGAGCCCCGCACCGGCGGGGAGCCTGCTTCACCCTCTCTCTTTGTCTGCCTCTCTGCCTATTTGTGATCTCTCTCTCTCTGTCAAATAAATAAATAAAATCTTAAAAAAAAACCCACAAAACCTTCAAGTGAACATTTGCAAGTACCGATATAATAATGTCATACTTATAAACTGTGAACTACTTTAGCCCTGCCTGAGAGTGTGTTTGATTCATTCATCTTTGAATTACCAGTACTTGAAGAAAGCACTGAGATTCAGTAAATACTGACGAAAGAAAGGTAGAAGGCACAGTAATGTTGAAAAGCAAAGTGTGTGTTACCACCATCCCTCATCCGGATTACTGCAACAGCCTCCCAATTGGTCTCTTTGTTTCTGCCTTCGCCCACCCCTCACCACAGTCTATTCTCAACCAAACCAGGGTATCCTTTTAAAACATTGTCAGATCAGGGCGTCTGGGTGGCTCAGTTGGTTAAGCAACTGCCTTCGGCTCAGGTCGTGATCCTGGAGTCCTGGGATGGAGTCCTGCATTGGGCTCTCTGCTCGGCAGGGAGTCTGCTTCTCCCTCTGACCCTCCCCCTTCTCATGCTCTCTCTCTCTCACATAAATAAATAAAATCTTAAAAAAATTTAAAAAAAACATTGTCAGATCATATCATTTTGCTGCTCAATAGCTGGCAAGGGCCTAAAAATGTCTACATGGCATTACCCTTGATCTGATCTACCATCACCATTGCCTCCCTTATTTCTCTTACTTCTTAGATCTCATCTCCGGCTTCTTTCTCCAAAACTCAGCTCCAGCTTTAGTGGCCTCCTTGCTATTCCCCAAACACAACAGATTTTCCACTGGCTACTCCTTCTGTCTGGAATGGTCTCCCCAGGTCTATGTGCGGTTCATTCCCACAGCACCTTCAAAATGAACATAGGTAACATTCTGATATCCTTTTTTAATGTCTTCTTCCTAATTGTTAATAACCTGTAATAAACATTCTTAGAAAAGGTATATGCAATTCCAAACCTTTTATGTGTGTCCCATAAATCCAGTGTATACCAGGAGGTCTGCTCTTTGCTTCTAGCCTTTTTATTCCTGCACTGGTAGTATTCTAATTGAGCCTTTGTTCAAAAATGAGCCTGGAACTAAGTGAATCTTCTCCGTAGATGCTACTTTCCCATTTTCGAATCTTTCCCCTACCCTACTCCACAACACTAGGTGTACTGCTCCATACCTTGTTCCCCTTCCTTGTATAATCACAAACAAACATACACAGAGGATTGAGGATTTTGTTTTGTTTCTTGGGGGACAAGATCACATACAATTCTCTACATTGTATTTTTCTCATTTCATAGCAGGCAGTGGACTACAACCACATCTGCTAGTATAGAAGGACTTCAGTCTTTTTTGAAGGCAGCATAATGTTACATGGCTTCATAATGTTACATGGTGTATCAAAACTATTCAACTTTTTCCTCTTTGTTTCTAGTTTTTTACCACTATTGACAATACTGCAAAATGATCTGTACATAAAAAATACATATATCCTGGGGCGCCTGGGTGGCTAATTTTTTGGGAGTCTGCCTTCGGCTTGGGTCATGGTCCCGGGGTCCTGGGATTGAGCCTCGCATCAGGGTCCCTGCTCGGCAGGAGGCCTGCTTCTCCCACTCCCACTCCCCTGCTTGTGTTCCCTCTTACTGTGTCTCTCTCTGTCAAACAAATAAATAAATCTTTAAAAAAATACATATCCTTACACACTGGTGCCTTTGTTTCTATGAGATAGTCTCGGGAGTGAAACTAACAAATCGCTTTAAAAAAAAAGTCACATTTCTCCCACCAATGCCCATTTCTCTAATTTCTCACCTGCACTGACTGTCATAAGTCTTTTTAACTTGGATAACATGATATCTCATTGTTACTTCAATGTGCATTTCCCTAACTACTATTGATCTTGTGTTTTTTGGCTATGTGGATTTGCTGTTCTGTGAACAATCTATTCATATCTCTTATGTTTTCTGTCTATACTGGATTATCATTCTGTTATTAATTTGTAAATTTCCCTATATCTTAAATATCAACCATCTGTCTGTCATTTGAGGTATAAATGTTCTTTCCCAACCTTCTGTTTATTGATTTTGTTTAGGGAATCCCACACAAAAGTTTCTAATTATTATGTGATTAGACTTATCTTTTTTTTTTCTTCATATCTTCTGGCTTTCCTATGTTAATCAGAAATTTCTTCCCAACTTCTAAATTACACATACAGTGTAGGATTATTACTTTTCCATTTAAGTCTTTAGTATTTCTAAAATTTATTTAGGTATTAAAACAGATCAAGGATGGGGCAGCTGGGTGGCTCAGTTAGTTAAGCAACTGCCTTTGGCTCAGGTCATGATCCCAGAGTCCAGGGATCAAGTCCCACATTGGGCTCCTTGCTCAGCAGGGAGTCTGCTTCTTCCTCTGAACTTCCCCCTCATATGCTCCCTCACTCTCACTCTATCAAATAAATAAATAAATAAATACAATCTTTAAAAAATAAAAAAAATAAAACCAAGGATTCCATTTTCTATTGTATACATATGTCTTGACAGTATGATTATCATCTTTCCAGTGAATTAAAATTTTTACCTTTACCAATTAAATTCCTATTTATACCGGAATCTATTTCTTACCTCTATATTCATAAGACATACGCCAGTACCAAACTATATTGATTATAGTGACGTCACAGTATCTCTTCATACCTGGAATGGCTATTTATTCCTTATTCCTTTTTTTCTTAATTTTTTCGGTCAACAAACATTAACATTATTTTAATCAATTCCTACATAGATTCTGATGGAATTTCTATTAGAAGAACGATAAATGTTTTTCTATCACTTTTAGATAAAAAGGAATTATGACATAGTTCTTAGATGGCAACACACTACAATAAGAATTGGGAATGTATTTTATAAAACCAGCAAGCTTTTTTAATTTCAGTTACAAATTAAAACCATAACGAGACACTACTATTCACACATTAGGGTGGCCAAACTTAAAGAATACATGTGGCAGCAAGGACAGGCTTTTCAGTGAGATTTTATAGCTGTCTTCTATATAGTACTGTACTTCTTTTATTAAATTCATTCTTAAGTATTTTCTAGTTTCTAAAACTACTCCAAATTATCTTTTCCAATTTTGTTTCATTAAGATTACCAGTATTGAGAAGGACTATTAATTCCTGTGTATCTTATATAGCTGTTTACCAAATCCTCTTATGAATTTTGTTAATCTTTTACTAGTATCTTTTGGATTTTCTAAGCATACAATAATGCCAAAAAAGCAAAACGCATTTTTTCTCTTATTTTCTAACTTATACTAATTATCCCATTATTTAGTCTTACTGATAATGCTAGAACATACAAAACACTGGATAATAATTATAGATGGAATAACTGTTATTAGAGATAGCTTTAGCATTTCACTAAATGTTAAAATAATGTTTGCTTTTCTGTTTTTCATACACTTTGTTACATGTATGCACTTTGGAAAAGCTGTTGGGATTTTTTTTTAAGATTTTATTTATTTATTTGTCAGAGACAGAGAGAGCACAAGCAGGGTAAACAGCAGAGGGAGAGGAGGAAGCAGGCTTTTCCCTGAGTAGGGAACCTGATGTGGGTCTTGATCCCAGGACCCCGAAATCATGACCTGGGCTAAAGGCAGATGCTTAACCAACTAAGCCGCCCAGGTGCCCCAAGCTGTTGAATTTTATCAAATATTTTTTCAGCATCTATTGATATAACTAATTTTCTTTTTTCAATTTGATGAATCTTGTGATTTCAATCTGATGAATCTTCTTTTCACTCACTCATAATTATTTAAAGGCTATTAATTAATATGTCCTTTGCATTTCAATAATTCTTATTTAGCATACTTTTGGTCACTTTACCATTAGTCACTTGATAATATATATTGAAATGTTCATTGCTTATAACTCTTCTCTTTATAATATTCTTTTGAGAGCTCAGTTTTGATTCATTTGCTCTCTGGCAAAATTTCCTCAAGTATTTTCTTCAAGTGTAGTATGAGAGATACGTTATACCTCATATGTTTTATCTCATCATATCTCACAGATTTATGTTCTGTGAATCTCTGAAATATCATCCACTCTGACGGGCGAATTGGATATTGATTGGCCCACTTATTCATTTGTCAAAAATTTACACTGTGGTACATGCCCTGTTGTCGGTATTAGAGATAAATCACGGAAAAAACAGAGTCCTTGCCTTAAAGGGTGTATATTACAGTTGAGGGAGACAAAAAGTAAGCAAATAAATAAGCAAATAAATAAAGGTTATTAAGAGCTAAGAAAAAACAATAAGGCAGGGAAAGGAAAATGATAAAGTAGAGTAAGTGCTATTTCATGTGTGTATATATACACACACATGTATGCACACACAGATAAGACAGTAATCGGGAAGGACGTCTAACGATGATGACAGTAATGATGATGATGGTGACAGCAATTAATCTACAAACAATGCTTTCTAAGTGCCAGATACTGTGCTAACTGAGCATGTATCAACTCATCTAATTCTAAACAACTCTATGAGAATATTAGTATTAAAATAAAAATTATATTATAGCCTTAGATTCAATCTTAGAATATGTGGCTGAAACAATTCCACACATCTATAGAAAAATGTTTTAATTAAAATGTTAAGAATTGATCAATTAAAGTGTTCAGAAATAAAATGCTTAAAAAAAGGTATTGAGAATATGTTCATAGGATTTAAAAAGACTTCTAAAACTAAACACCAGAATTATACAAAATGAAGAAACAGACACATTCTCAATAAAAATAGAAACGAGGAGCGCCTGGATAGTGCAGTTGGTTAAGCGTCTGACTCGGTTTCAGCTCCGGTCATGATCTCAGGGTCACAAGATGAAGCTCCACACAAGATGAAGCTCCACAAATCAGACTCAGTGCAGAGTCTGATTTGGATTATCTCCCCCTCTCCTTCTACCTCTCCAGTTCATGCTCTCTCTCTCTCTTCCTCTCTCTCTCAAATAAATACATAAATCTTTAAAAATAACAGAAATAGAAATAAGCCTAAAATGTCCATATATTGCCCCCTTTACACACAATCTCTCATTGAATTCTTCCAGTAAGCCTGTGATTCTGGGAAGTCTACTCTGTCTATTTTATATCTGAGAAAAGTGAAGTTTAAGAGAATATCTTACCTAAAGTCACAATAGGAAAAAAGTGGGAAGAAATGAAAACATGAATTTGTACAAAGAGCACGATCATAAACTGACAAAACCATGAATATCAACCTACTACAGACGATACATGAATTCAGCAGAGTTGTAGGATATAAGATAAATCCAGGGAAGTGCTTTCCAACGGAGGCTGGGCTGTGCAATGGAAAGAAAATGGGCTTTGGAGCCAAATTTGTTTGATTCAAGTCAAGCAGACTAAGCTAAGGAGTTAACTGAAAAGCATGTGTTGCTGAGATCAGTGTCTACAGGGTTACATTTACGATAACCCTAGTGGACACAGCAATGACAAAGTTGCTCAGCAACAATAGCAATCTAAAGCAATCCTAAAATACCTGATCAAACAGCTATTCCTGGTTCTGAGAGATCAAAGGCAATCGTCTCAACCATGTGAGAAGCGGAGAACCCTGACTCCCTCTAGGCTCCCACTCTCTTCTCCTTTCTCAACAGAAACTACCTTCATCCTCTGTTAACCACCTCACTCATCTTTTTCCCTCTCTGACTCTTTCTGATTACTCCCTAATAGTGCTCTTCTTCTCTCCATCACCTTCATCAAGTACCTCCCTTTGAAACTACTTTCTTCTTCAGAGCCTGGTTTCAAGAATATTCATCTCTATCTTATTACCTCCAAATGAATTTTGATCTCAAAGGCCATATTATCTCTTCTTCCAATACCAGTAACTTAATAAAGATTTAAATAACTCGGCATATGTTATAGAGTGAAAAATGGATGAAAATACCAACCTATATATGTTAAAATATTATGTGGTTTTGGATAAATCATGCCCTAAATAAAATATTAAAATTCTTTCATACAATTTTCAATTATTTTACAAAATTCAAGGAATGATATATAGCTTAAGAAATTTAACAAGAAAATTAGCATCAGAAAGAAACTCAGTTATTGCTTTAGTGTCCCTCAGCACTATATTTCTTTTCCATTTGGACTTAATAACATCTCACATATATAAATGATTTACAAAGGAAGGAAAAGTCATTGACAGTTTACTGTCGTGGGAATCAGATACCAATAATCACACAGTGCTTTTAATTCTTATCATATTACTAAAATTTTATCAGAAACAGATGTCGGCAGCACATTTTGATGGAATTAGTTAACTTTTCTTTCACTTTCATAACAAATTAAGCATTGCTCAGTTGAAAAGTTATAATGTCACAAGCCCTGAGGCGACATTAGGTGCTGTAATCTAAACCAGTACAATGTAGGTTGTATGCCACTGGAAAATAATTTATTGGCCTCATTATTGGTAATTACTAAGCTGGTAAAGTGCCAGGTTCTTTTAAAATGTCCAATCAGTTAAATATCTAAAGAAACTAGTAACTTAAAGGTCTCTAAATGTATAATTAATATAGCAATATATAAATTAGCAATATAGCAGCAAAACAGGTATAAAACATAACCATTAATCTGACTTCCAAAGAACAAATCAGACAAATGCTTTATAGCCTTAAATAAGCTAAACTCTAGAGATAAAGAAACTTAATGGGAGAGAAGGAAAGACATTTATCCAAAGAAGACATACAGATGGCCAACAGACACATGAAAAGTTGCTCCGCTTCACTAATCATCAGGGATATGCAAATCAAAACCACAATGAGATACTATGCTTACAATAGTCAAAATAACTAGTGCCAAAAAGACAAGAAATGACAAGTGTTGAGGATATGGAGAAGAACCCTCATACACTGTTGGTGGGACTGTAAATTGGTGCAACCACTGTGGAAAATAGTATTTCTAAAAATGATTCCCCCACTGGGTATTTACCCAAAGAAAACAAAAACACTAATTCAAAAAGAGTATGTACCCCTGTGTTTACTGCAGCATTAATTACAATAGCCAACGGAAGCAACCCAAGTATCCACTAACATACAAAGATGGTGCGATATATATTCACTGAAATATTACACAGCCATAAAAAAGAATGATTTTGCCATTTGAGACAACATGGATGGGCCTAGAGAGTATTATGCTAAGTGAAATAAGCCAGAGAAAGGCGAACGACATATGATTCACTTATATATGGAATCTATGAAGCAATGAACAAACAAAATAAACAATCTTAAGTACAGAGAACAAACTGGTGGTTGCCAGAGGAGAGTGGATGGGGAGATGGGTAAGAGATAAAGGGGGTTAAGAGGTATGAAATTCCAGTTATAAAATAAATAAGTCATGGAAATGAAAAGTACAGCATAAAGAATATAGTCAAGAATATTGTAATAATGTTGTATGGTGAAAGATGGTGACATTTATGATGGTGAGCACTGAGTAATGTATAGAACTGTCAAGTCACCATGTTGCATACCTGAAACTAATATAACACTGTATATTAATTATACTTACTTTTTAAAAATATTTTATTTATTTGACAGAGATCACAAGTAGGCAGAGAGGGAAGCGGGGGGGAGGGGAGTAAGCTCCCCACCGCGCAGAGAGTCCAATGTGGGGCTCGATCCCAAGACCCCCGGGATCATGACCCAAGCTGGAGGCAGAGGTTTTAACCCACTGAAGGTTTTCTATTTCACTTCTAAAATGGAGACAATGAAGAGATAAAGAAAATATAATAAAGGCACTTTGAAAATAAAATACTTCAAAACGTGGTGGATGAACTATACTTCTATGTGTCACATATCACAGACATACAATTACACTTACAATTTGATATTTTGGGTGGGTTTTTTTTTTACGATTTTATTTATTTATTTGAGAAACAGAGAAAGGGCAGGAACAGGGGGAACCTGCAGAAGAAGGAGAAGCAGGCTCCCCAGGGAGCCTGACACAAGGCTTGATTCCAGGACCTCGAAATCATGACCTGAGCCAAAGGCAGATACTTAACCAACTGAACCACCCAGGTGCCCCTTGACTCAATGTGGTTTTAAAACGCTAACTGTATCTTGTTCATTTTATATCTCTTGAATCTGTCCCTTTTTTTCCATTATCACAGCTAATAGCTTAATCTCAGTTATCATTTCTCCCCTTGATTATCAGGAACTTCCTAGTTGGTCTTCCTAAATCTAGTCCCACTCTACCCTAATCCACTTCTTACACTTCCACCATTAATGATATAACAAAACAAAACAAATAAATCAGATCCCATCACTCTGCTTTAATTTTTCCAATGGCTCCTCATAATAGTCAGGAAAAAGAAACTAATATTCCAGGATAAAATGCAGTTACCATGATAAAACTCATGATGTGATCACTATTTTTCTCTCCAGCATTAGCACCACCACATATATAAATGATCTATACCCACATTCCATACTATAGCCCTTGGGAGCTACTCAGCACCCTGGAATGTTCTATGGTTCCTTTTACACATGCTACTTTTCTCTAATTAGAAAAACTTTACACTATACTACCGCCTCATCTCCACTCCAGCAAAGACTTTCTCTTCAGGACTCAACATCTAAACCTACAACCAGTCCTATACAAGCAAAAGGACTGTTTTTTTATTCTTTTTATCCCTCCATTTACACATTGTGCCTGGCATGGAGTGGGCGGTTAGTGGTTAATAAACGTGTGAAAAATGTATTAAAGGATGAAGCACACTGTAGATTAATAGACTATGGAGAAGCCATTCAATTTGTGTTTTCTAAAACCAAATCAAATATTTGAATTAATAATCTAATAAAACTGAAATACCAACATTAATCTTTAGTAAAAATAAGTAAATAACAATTTAATATAGTTCTTAACTTTTGTAGCTTATTCTTCAAAATATTTTCTTCTATTACAAGCAGGGCCCAGTGAAAAAACATGGAGACTGGTCCCAAAAGTTTTACAAGCAAAAAATGAGTTTCTTTCATATTCCGACCCAGAATCTGCAAGTAACTTTGCAGTAAATTAAACAGCAAGACCTATGATTCCTCTACTCCACATGTAGAAAAGAGAGATATACTAAACTTGTATCATCTTATGGTACAAATTAACAATATTTGGGGGATTTTTTAAAGTTACAGATTAAAAAGTGGAAACTTGAACTTTTTAAACTGCACACATAAAGCTGAGATAATACTCAACTATTAATAGCCTGCAAATATGTTAAAAAGGCCTTGAAACCACAAAACTTCCAGGAGACCTAAAAATGTAAAATGTATAATATCCCCGATTGTATTTTTAAGGTTGGGGAAAGGTTCCATGGTCTGTAGTACTTTCTCCTTCAGATCCAATTTTTCCTGACATACAAAATAAAGCACACAAATAGCTCCCCCTCATAAGACTGTTGAAAGGACTAGAATTCATGTTTCACACTAGTAAAAATTCTAGTTATTATTACTATAATTATTATGAAATTCTATTATTTCCATGGCCAGATAGAACCTATTAAGAAAAAAAGGCAAATTTATATAAAACAAAAATTCTCTGGTCTGTACACCCAATTCTTTCAAAGCAAACCAAAATTTTCCCATACGAATTTTCCCTTTGAAAATACAGAAATAAATCCCACTTGATCAAGGATATTGCCAAAAGAATACATGTTAAACTAACATAGTTGGTTTAGTTTGCCTATTATAAGACACTTAATTCTGCTCTCTGGACATATAAAATTAATTCCTTTCAGCCCCTTGTTTCACTGCATGTAATTCTCAACTACTCACAACCAAAACAGATAGAATAATGATTTTTCATGACATCCCAAACACATGAATTAATGATACTGTGGGGGGGAAAAATGCAGACCCTATCAGAAAAGGTAACATTTGTGTCAGCTTTCCCTCACTCCCACAGGAGTCTCAAGAGTATAAATTTTAATTCACATACCTTGACTCCTCAGAACTTACCAGGAAAAAAAAAAAATCATGCTGCCTTTAAAAAATAAAAAACAAAAAAAACTCAACTGTCAGTAAATAAACGAAAGGAAGAATAGCCTCCCAAGATGACTTTTTAAGTCCAGAAACTTCTTTTCTTGTTGCTGTCAATTACTTTTCTAATTTCTAATTCTAATAAAAATTTTAGCATAACTAAGAAAGACAAACTAAAATTACTCAGGGGTTTTTACCCAAAACTTCCAATTGTGTGTCCTAAACTCTTTTACTCCAAAGTGAGTTCACAAACTCTGACAGATGTTTTATAACTCTGTTTAAATATTTAGTCAGTAAAAAGATGAAATTAAAAAAAAAAACTCAGAATGATTTCATCCTTCTCAAAAACCAGGGTGGTCTATGGGCAATTTTGGTACCAGTGGTGTTGCCAGGGGAACAAAATGAAAACAGGTGCCATCAAATTCAAATTAAAGATTTAGTTCTATTTTAAACCACCTTAAACAATGTTTCCATAAACTTTCTAACTGATACTACTATAAATTTGACAATATATTATAACAAGAAAAGGATTATAAATTGTCTGTAGACCATCAAATTTTAACTGTAACAAATTTAGACTGATTGGCAACACTTCCTTTAAAAAAATTTTTCTTTCATTAAATACGCAGCATCATTTAAAAAATGGAATAAATATATAATAAAAGGCAAGTCAAAATAAGGAAACAGCAAGTATAAACTTGGATAGTCTTTTCTGAAAGATTTTTACCTTGTTTTGGATCTACTCAATTTTAAAAACTAAAAATTAAGCACAAAAAAATTTAAATTCATAACATGTAAGAAAAGTTTCATAATTAGTAAAATTATGAAAAGCTTAACTTTTCCTCATAAACCTACTTGTGGTATAAGCTTTATTGTTAAGAACTGAATGAAGTTTTTCTCTGCAAAAAATCTAATAATACATATATATGTATGTATATATATATATTTATTTATTTATAATTTAAATTCAAGTTAGTTAACTTGTAATGTAGATTGGTTTCAAGAGTAGAACTTAGTGATTCATCACTTACATATAACACCCAATGCTCATCCCAACAAATGCCCTCCTTAATACCCATCACCCATTTACCAATCCCACCACCCACCTCCTCTCCAGCAACCCTCAGTCTGTTCTATTTAAGAGTCTCTTATGGTCTGCCTCCGTGTTTTTATCTTATTTTATTTTTCCTTCCCTTCCTGTATGTTCTTCTGTTTTCTTTCTTAAATTCCATATACAAGTGAAATCATGATATTGGCCTTTCTCTGAGTTATTTCCTTTAGCATAATATACTCTAGCTCCATCCACGTTATTGCAAATCGCAAGATTTCATTCTTTTTGATGGCTGAGTAATAGTCCAATGTGTATGTGTGTGTGTACGTATGTATACATATATATGTGTGTGTATAATTTTATATATATATATATAAAATTATACACACACATATATATATGTATGTGTGTATAATTTTATATATATATATATATATATATATATAATTATACACACACATCTATCTCACATCTTCTTTATCCATTCATCAGTCAGTGGACATTTGGGCTCGTCCCATAATTTGGCTATTGTTGATAGTGCTGGCATAAACATTGGGGTGCATGTGCCCCTTCAAATCAGCATTTATATATCCTTTGGGTAAATACCTAAATGAAATTGCTGGGTCATTGAGTTGTTCTATTTTTAACTTTTTGAGGAATCTCCATACTGTTTTCCAGAGTGGCTGTACCAGTTTGCATTCCCACCAACAATGCTAAAGGTTTCCCCCTTCTCTGCATCCTTACCCACATCTGTTGTTTCCTGAGTTGTTAATTTTAGCCATTCTGACAAGTGTGACGTGGTATCTTATTGTGTTTTTGATTTGTATTTACCTGATGATGAGTGACACTGAGCATCTTTTCATGTGTCTGTGAGCCATCTGGATGTCTTCTTTGGGCAAGTGTCTATTCATGTCTCCTGCCCATTTCTTAAGTGGATTATTTGTTTTTTGGGTGTTGCGTTTGATAAGTTCTTATATTTTTTTTAAGATTTTATTTATTTATTTGAGAGTGTGAGAGAGAGACATAGAGGGCGCACAAGCAGTGGGGAGGGGCAGAAGGAGAGGGAGAAGCAAACTCCCTGCTGAACACAGAGTCCAATGCAGGACTCAATCCAGGACCCTGGGATCATGACCCAAGCTAAAGACAGATGCTTAACCAACTGAGCCACCCAGGTGCCAACTGCACTTGATAAGTTCTTTATAGATTTTGGATACAAACTTTATCAGATATGTCATTTGTAAATACTGGAACCTCATCAAGATAAAAAGTTTCTGCACAGAGAAGAAAACAATCAACAAAACTAAAAGGCACCTGACATAATGGGAGAATTAATTTTGTATTGAAAAGACATGTTTTCTGGGGCGCCTGGGTGGCTCAGATGGTTAAGCTGCTGCCTTTGGCTCAGGTCATGATCCCAGGTTCGTGGGATCGAGTCCTGCATTGGGCTCTTTGCTCAGTGGGGAGCCTGCTTCTCTCTCTGCCTCTGCCTGCCTCTCTGCCTGCTTGTGCTGTCTCTCTCTCTTTCTCTCTCTGATAAATAAATAAATAAAGTCTTTAAAAAAAAAAAAGACATGTTTTCTGCCATTGAATCATACTTTCTTTCACTCTTAAAAGAGATAAAGGCGGGGAAAGGCAGAGGGGGAGAGAGTAAATCTTAAGCAGGTTCCACACCCAGCGTGGAGCCCAACACGGGGCTCAATCTCACAATCCTGAGATCATGACCGGAGCCAAAATCAAGAGTCTGATGCTTAGCCGTCTGAGCCACCCAGGTGCCCCTATTTTGCTAAAAGTTTTATTCTAAGAAATGAGCTTATAAGAAATTTTTAGATAGGTAATATTGCATATAGGTGCATGTGCTTGATAAGAATCACTAAGCCTTTCAGGAAGAGTTAAGTGTTTTGTTCTCAAAGACGACTCTCGATTTACAGGTAAGATGAGATACACATTCTAAAGTATTAAGTAGAAAATAATTTGTCTTTTTATCAGTCTTGACACTTGAAAAGTTTTCAAACTTGTAGGGGCATGTCATCGTGCATGGATGAGAGTTCCTTTATTCTGATTATAAATAAATCAGATTCCATTGTTATTTCAAATCTTCCAGACAGTAGAACATTTTATTTTTAGCAGTGCTCCGCAGTAACATAAGTTGGTTCATTAGTGTGTAAACACAGCTTACAGTGAGCTTCATTAGTTGGATGCTTTCCAGTATTTAACCACGCTGAGTATTCTATCGGCTAGTTTTCTGAAAAACTTAAAGTTTTCAGTATTAATAGTTAAATGTGTCTGAAACTAGTATTTCTAGTTTAAAATTCTCCCCCATGAAATTATATGCAAAAATAATAGAATCTTTTTTTAGATTAGCACTTGTAAGTATTTGAATCATAAAAGAAAAATACACAGTATTATATAAAGTTGACCAACATAAAACTTCCTTTACAGTTATGTTAGCTAAAGTTTCAAATAATCTCACTTGTGTATAATTATAAAATTACTGTACCGGTCTATTGCTTACTTTGAAAGTGATTAATCAAAGTCAGAGAAAGCCAACCATCAACTGAAGTGTGTTTCAAATTTCCTTCTCAGAGAAATGTCAAAAAAAGATGAGCCAATTTTACTTTAATTAAAACCTCATTTATAAATATGAAGTAAATGTTTTCTATTTAATTCCAATTATATTTCAATTATGTCCAGCTTTCAAACTGCTTCTGCTACTTGATTACACATGCTAAAATTAATCTTCTCTTATGATTCATATAAGAAGATTTGAAATCAAGACTTGGATATTTGATTATCTAGTTGGTATTTTACATATTATTCTAAATCTAAGAGATCATTAACAAAAAAAAATTAACCATAAACAAGGTAGCCTCAATTCATTAATGGTTTATTTAATCTCTTAAGCAATGCATTACCTAAGAAAAATACTTAAATTTTATTCTTCAAATTATAGAGATCTAATTTTTTTTTCCTCACATTCTCTACTATCTCATAAAAACACACCAAATTTATTGGCCTAGATTTCTAATTTTAATTACTTTCTCAAAAGAGTTAGAAGTAACTCGTCCTTCTAGAACCAGGGCATGGTATAGCAACCCAATCATAAAGTACCCTAAAGTTCTGTGATCCAAGAAAGACTCCTCTAAAAATAAGTGACCATAATGTGTCAAATTCACAAAATACCCTTAGCTAAGTTTCAGATGTGTGTATTTGGTTGGTTCAAATGCAGGAACACTTGTCCTTTGTATAACCTAACATTTTTCTATACATCCTTTCAAAAAGTAAGAAGGTAAAGGAAATAAATTCAACTAAAATATTTGTCTGCCAAAAAAGCAGCAATCTTCCAAAAATTGATGATAGAAATTTTAGAACACATTTAGAACTTTCTACCATATCTTCTTAGGGTGCTTCACACAGATAATCAAGTGGAACCACCCCAAAAATCTATGAGTAAGTAAGGGAGAATAGAGCCTACAACAGAATCAAGGAACATGTCTGCACAACTGAACTTTCAGTACCACTCCCTATAACACATGAGTCAAATAAATCTCCCACTCCTTCCTTTCCTTCACTTATCTCCTTCCTCATACACTGTTCTTTTTATGGCTTAGCCCTTCAAAGACATCTGAAGACAGAAAAGATTCAGGATGCCTTTCACATGATAGAAGAAATAAGTCACTGGTGAAACTGATGCTCAGAGAAGGCTCTAGATCCCAGCATCCTTCAACCATCAAGTCCTTCCATCTATATCTCTAATAGATAACTGTACTTACATATATAACATCTCAACCCTTTATAAGGGTTTCATGTTGATAAATATTTGAAAATTAGTACTTACTGAAATGTATAAAAAATAAATGAAAAAAGAAAAATAAAAAGTACTAACTTGTGATAAGAATTAACAATCTAGATGCAAATAGGAATCATTAGCTTTAATGTCAAAGCCTTAGCCTCAGTTAGAAGCTTAATAAATCTAAGCCAGTCAACATTGTGTTTAAATAAATATGTGAAAAAATCAATCAATATTAAAGAATGTGTACAAAATGATAAAATGTATTATCAAGAAGGTAAATGAAATTAGAAAATGTATAATAAAGTTCTCTGGAATGGGAAGCATGTCTTAAAATATTTCTGTCAACTGTTTGACTTTCAGAAACAATCCCTCAGAAATTAAAATACGGTCTGTAAGAATAGAAGGGCTCTTTACATGGAGACTTTGTACCTAGAACAATCGCCTAAATTCATCCGGGGGGAAAGAAAAGATAATTACTTAGACAATGTTACCATTTCTTCCACAGGCTCTAGCAGATTTAGAAAAGAAAAAGGTTTGAGTTGTGTTTTGTTTTCTTGTACTCAAAGTTCAGCTAAGAGTAAAGACCTATAAAATAAATCTTTATTTCTCCAAAGGTTTCAAACAATTACTTCAGTAAATCAAAAGAACGCTTTCTCTACTAGCCAAACCATATAATTCAAGAGTAAAAGGTTATTTAAGATGATTTAACTTTTCTCAAAGAAGTGGAAAGCTAGGTGGTAACAAGGTTAGTGAACAGAATTCCAGGAAACTGCCAAATTCTGGCACATTCTGATCACCAAACTATTACTGTTGGGGGGAATGGGGCGAGGGATGACATTTTTGGAGAACTTTTGATGCAGGCTTAAATTTTACATAAAAAGAAGCCATATAATTGTAAAATGCTTCAGAGCTCCAAGAGGCAGCTACCACACTTTGTTGTGTTTCTTGAAAACAAAACAAAACAAAACAAAACAAACAAACAAACAAAAAACCACAATACATTATTGACTTTGGGTATTATTTAGCTCCCAAAATACCAAAGTATCAAGAAGAAAATATCCATAATTAAAGTCTGAATTTCATGTATGGCTTCTAAACTTTCTCAAAGCCCACACATTCAGTTATACCACTTAAATTTCTCCAATTGTCACAGAATTCCCTTTTCAATTTAGTTCTGTAAATACTTAGGATCTACTTCATGCAAGGATGAATGCAGTATTATCTAACATCTAGGTTAAGGGCCTAGAGTCCACTCCCCGGATTCTAATCCTAGTTCTTCCAATTACTATTTAGTCTTTCTATGCCTTACTGTTACCATCTAGAAGCTGCAGATAACCTAACACTTACTTCATAGGATTGTTGTGGGGATTAAACATGAGTGCATACAAAATATCTAGAACACAACCATAAAGACAAAGTACTGACATGTTGCAACACGGATGAACCTTGAAAACATATGCTAAGTGAAAGAAGCCTATCACAAAAGACTACATATATTGCACGATTCTGTTCACATGAAATGTCCACAATAAGTCAGTCCACAGAGACAGAATGCAGACTGGCGGCTGCCAAGGTCTGAAGGAGTATATGAGGACAAAATGTTTAATGAGTACTGAGTTCTGTTTTGGAGGGATGAAAATATTTTAGAGTACACAGAGGTGGTAGTTGCACAACACTGTGAACATACTAAACACCACTGACCCATTCGACTTAGAATAGTTAATTTTATGTTACATGAATTTCATCTCAATAAACTTGTATTTAAAAAGAAAGAATTAATAAATGATTTTTCCCCCAAAGATTTTATTTATTTGACTGAGAGAGAGAGTACAAGCAGTGGGAGCAGCAGTGGGAGAGGAAGAAGCAGCCCACTGAGCAGGGTGCCTGACGTGGGTTTCGATCCTAGGACCCTGGGATCATGACCTGAGCCAAAGGCAGACGCTTAATGACTGAGCCACCCAGGTGCCCTAATAGACTATTTATTGATACCTTTAAAACTGATAGGCATAGAGAAGTTCAACAAATGGCTGCTATAATTATTACTATCCATGCCACAAAAACTAGTAAATACATAGGATACTATGCTATATTCTAAAAATTCAAATTATATATATTGGCTTAGAGTTTTATGTTTATTTTTAAGTATTCACTGTAACAATTTTATTTCATTTAATTTTAGCATGAAATTATATAATTCATCTATCAGGAACTCATGTCTGCCAAAAAATATACTCACAAAGAAAATACATATATAAAAAAGGAAACTAAAATATTACTGTGATATTTACTATTCCATGTTATCCAAGTTGTAAGTGTAATTTTTGACATACAGTACTTATATGTTTAACAATCTAGGAAAAAAGGAGCTAAATTAATAAGAAAATACACATTAAATGACAACTGAAAAAACATACTGTAAATTTTAGCCCACAAATTATAAATATATTGTTATACCCAAGATGTTAAAATAATATTATATGTAAAATGCCACTGAAGGACTCACACATATATTTACAAACTCAATGGAATTTTCAATTTATTTTATTTTCATTTAATTCAATTCATTTTTTCAATTTATTTCAATAAATCAGAAAAATTCTTCATAATGGAAGACAAAATGGGAATTAAAAACTAGATCAGCCCAGGGAAAGCAAATTTTAAAAGGACATTAAATCATAAGGCTATAGTTTGTAGCTATCAGAGATCACTAATTCATGTTCTTGTTTAAAGGCAAAAAAATAAAAAATTAAAAGATATGAGTAGAGAAAAAAAGCATTCTATGTTCCAAACTTGAAGGGTCTATGCTAGTTTAGGGAGACTATATCAATAAATGAGATTAGAGTCAGCTCCCAAACTATAAATTATAACAGCAGCAAGACATCAAGTCTGAAAACTTTTCATCTCAAATAAAAAGCTACTAGGAGAAACTATGAGGCACTTTCTACTCTATCTCTAAAGAAAAACCATGAAATATTCCAAAAGCAAGAGAATAGTTCATATTTTCCACTTCTTTGCCTCACATATTTTCTTTACTGTTAGAAAGCTGTCTTTTTGTTTACTTTGTCATGCCTAATGTTTATCTTACGAATTTCCATTCAATGTGTTACAAAAGGCTTCTGTTGAGAATAACTGTATTTCAAAAATACATTTATAAACACAAAAGAAAGCTGCCATAAATAATTTTAATATGAAATTAAATTACTGGAATAAACTTTCAATTATTATACATTGAGGTTGGTCAAAGAACTGGGACATCACACATGTGACCTTTACTGGTTCAAAAGCAAGAGTTTAGGTCAAGCTTTTTTTAAATTGTCAAAGTTTAACAAATGATGAAAAATACATATTAAGTGCTTAATAAATAAAAATAGTTCAAATGAACAAGGTTTGTGGGAAATAAAGCATTCTACATTCTTCATTACACATCAACATTGTTAAAAGCATTACACCGCATGTGCTATGAGAAAGAACTTTATGACTATAAAGATTATTATTTTTTTAAATGTTATCTTTAAGAAAATAATTCAGCTAACCTCCTGGAATTATTTAAATGTGATTTACCCTAAACACAGAGTTCTGTGAAATTTGAATAAAAAATTATACATTCTGCATGCCTTCCAACCTGTATGTCGTATTAATACCAGAAGAATTGGGCTAGTTGTGGAAAACAATATTAAAAAGTTAAATATAGAATTAATTTCCATATGATCTAGAAATTGCACTTCTATGTACATATCTGGAAGAATTAAAAGCAGAAAGTCCAACAGGTATTTGTACACCCATGTTCTTGGTTTATAGCACCATTATTTACAATAATAATAGCTAAAGGAGGGAAACACACCAAGTGTTCATAAACAGATGAACAGATAAACAAAATGTGGTATACACATACAATGAAATATTATTCAGCCTTAAAAAAGAACGAAATCTGGACATGTGCTAAAACATGGATCAACTTTGAAGAAGACATTCTATTAAGTGAAAGAAGCCAGATGCAAATAGGCAATATTATATCATTCCACTTATATGAGGTGTTTAGAATAGTCAAATTCATAGAAAGAGAAAGCAGAATGGTGGTTACTTAGGGCTGGTGAGAGAAAGTTATATGAAGTTACAGTTTAGTGGGTACAGTGCTTCAGTTTGGCATGATGAAAAGTTCTAGAGGTGAACAGTGGTGATGGCTGCAGAATAAAAGTGAATGTATTTTAAAATGGTTAAAATGGGGCGCCTAGGAGGCTCAGTCAGTTGAATGGCTGCCTTCGGCTTCCTGGATCCTGGGATCAAGCCCTACATCGGGCTCCCTGCTCAGTGGGGAGACTGCTTTTCCCTCTGCCTGCCATTCCCCCCTGCTCATGCTCTCTCTCTCTCTGTCAAAAAAATAAATAAAATATTTTTAAAAATAAAATAAAATAAATAAAAATGGTTAAAATTAGGGGCACCTGAGTGGCTCAGTCGGTTAAGCATCCAACTCTTGATCTCAGTGCAGGTCCTGATCTCACGGTTGTAAGTTCAAGCCCTACAGTGGGCTCCACGCTGGGTGTGGAGCCTACTTAAATAAAAACTTTTTTAATGGTTAAAATGCTGAATTTTATGTTACATGTATTTTACGATATAAAAAAGGAAACAAACTTTAAAATAAAGTTCTGGAAATGGATGGTGATAATGGTTGTACAACAAGGTGAATATATATGTCATTGAACTGTACACTTACAAATGCTTAAAATGGTAAATTTTATGTTCTGTATATTCTCCAATAACTGTTTTTTTTTTTTTTTAAGTTGGGAGATGTCCTTCAGAATGGTTTCACTCTGAACGACTTTCACAGCAGGTCAGTATATACTTGCTAAAAGGTTTCTGAATATTCTGTAAGCAACTAAACCACTACAACAGCTAACCAGCACTCCTAAACCAAGCATGCTTAGCAGAAATATTGCTGCCCTTCAGCCTACTGGCCTTGCCCAAGTCTGGCAACCTTACAAAATGTTTATATTGCTCCTGCAGCAATAAGTGATGAACTACTAAAAATATAGCACTTGATGGTCAAGCTTTTAAAGAGAATATACTTTCAATCCATTTTCCCCATGGCTAAGGGCTGCTTTTACAGCCTCAATCACATCCCCTTCTATCTTCAGAAGGGCCTTGTTTCACTGTTTATCAACCTTGGCCCCACTCCTTACATCTTTAATGCTCTCCCGGGATCCTCCATCTCATTCTGAAGTCAGATTAAGCCCCTTCATCCTATTAAAACCTTCTACAACCCTGACACCTTCAAACATCTCCAAATTCTCTCTTCCCCCTTCACTCCCAAATACCTCAAAGAGAATCTACTACTGGTGCTGCTTCCACTTCTGTTCTCCCCATCCATTCTGTGATCTCTTAGAAACTGGCTTCTGCCCCGCCACTCCACAGAGCCACATTCCTGAAAGTTAACCATGACCTCCAATCTAATAACCTCTTCATGCTACCCAACATACTGGCAAAAAAAAAAAAAAGACAAGAATTTATAAAAAGTCATCAATCACCACTTTCTTGAAACTTTGTCCCTTACCTGAGATACCATAAACTCCTAATTCTTCTCCTATTCCCTGGCTTCTCTTTTACCCTCCTCCCCCAAATCCCCAAGTAGGGGTACTTGTTATTCTGTCCTTCAACTTTTTTACCCTCTCTCCTCAGAACTTTTCAAAACTTTTCTTCTCAAAACTTTGCAATATTTTATAAATGCAGAACACCAAAAACATAAGAGATACCAGAAGGAGTCAGGTAGTTGGAGAATAATTCCACTTACCTCAAGAACTAATTAGATGGCAATAAGAGTAATGCTTCCCTACTGCACATGCATGGATCAGTGTTCAAGGTTAAGAAAACCACATTTGTATTTTTTGGCAGGCAAAATACATTTTAAATGAAAAAAACATTTAGAATGTTTTCTTTTTTAAATGATTGTACTGCTAGCAGGAAGTATCTAACAATCTGTTCGTTATTAATTGCATGTTTTCTGATATGGTTAATTATTTAGGCTTGATGCAATCATCCAGCTGGTTAAGACTGCTTACTGATACAAAGTTAAAGACAGTATTATAAATTGCAATATAAATATCAGCTTCTTAAGCTCAAAAATAATTTCCTCTAAAAGAGGTTTAAAAAAATTCTATATAGAAATCATACTTGTAGAAAAAAAACAGAAAAACAAAATCCATGGAGAACTGATACATTATACTTCAATTTAAAAGTTGCCATAATACATTCTTTAAAATGTAATATGATAATTAATGATAATAATATTAGTATGAAAAATTTGAACCACGGACATTTCTACCCACTTCAGGATTATTGACTGACGATGGCTTCTTGACCTAAGTTGTTTCCTTTTGCCTTAAAAAAAGAAACCACTCATTTTAAAGCCTTATCACAAAAGCAGAATGTATAGAAAGTATTTAAGTAATTTTTAAAATATTTTAAAGTTCAAAAAACTTAGGGATATGGAGAAGTTATCAAGACACAGCACTAAATGGAAAATGAAAATAACAAAACAACATGATCTCATGATTTCAATTTCAGTTAAAAAACAGTATGTTCTCATGGACATATATATATGCAAAGCAAACACGAATACCATATATAAAAATGTTAACTGTAAACCTCTACGTGTAACAAGTGTAAGTGTTTTACTTTCTTCTTTCCTTCCTAGGACAGACGTGTGCATTACAGCTGTAGCTGGGCTTTCTCGAAGAATAAACTCTCTATTCCATCCAATTTTCTGCCATTTTTGACATAGTGGAAAAGGGCCATTTTCAAAAGCTGTATAGAGTGGTTTTTTAGCATTGTCAATGTTCTCATGTACTTGATCTATCAACAAATCTTCTTCATCCACTTTCAAAATATACCAGAAACCAGCAACTTCCTACTATCTTCACTCCTTCTACCATCCTATTCCTAGCCACCACCACCTCTTGGTTGGTTTACACAAGTCCACTAAACTAGTTTATGTGATTCCACCCTCATAACTCTTCAGGGTGTCCTTATGTCCCTTCTGTACACAGAAATCCTCAGTGATTTCTCATCTCATTCAAAAGAAAGCCTAAGCACTTACCAGAATCTTCGAGTGTCTAATCTGTGCCATGAGTTGCCTGGGACACTCCCACTTAAGGAACATAACTTTGCAGTTAGTTGCCTCTACCTTGTATATTCTGCACCCAGATATCATCATTTCCTTCATGTTTGTATTCAAATGTCATCTTCTCAATGAGGAAACCTAACACATCAACCACGCCTGAGATTTCCTCTCTCACTTCCCTGCTTTATTTTTTCTACTGTAGGGATTTCTTGCTATCTAACATAATAGATGCTGTGTTTCTCTTCTTTATTATCTCTCTCCCTCATTAGAATTAAGCTCAATAAAGAGAAATTTTCATCTTTTTCCTATTGCTACATCCTCAACACCTAGAACAGTCACCAGTATATGGCAGGTGTTCAATAAATATCTGAATGAATGAACAAATGCACTCCTGTAAAAAGCAAAGCTTCCCAGTCACAGTAATGGTGTGCCAAATGTCACAAATGACAGCAACTCATTTATCCATACTCTGAAAATCAACACCTAAAATGACTTTACAGAGGGCTAGAGAGCTGCAGAACAGCTATGGTAAACAATAACATAGTTGTATTTTCTCAAACCTAAAAGGAAGCATCTAGGATCTTCCCTTCAAAATTTAGGAATAGAATTATGGCCTGACTTAATATATTAAAGGGATTTGGGGAGATCACATAGCTGTTACTGTTGATACAAAAAAAAAGTAAGCAATATTGTCTGAAACCATACTGTTACTCTTCTAAATTTTCCACTAGAATATTCAATTCCAGTCAATGAGGCTGGATATAAAACTTCCCTTACGTTTAAACAAAAAACAAGCTGAATATTGTACTACTATGCACCTGAGTATCTATTATCTAAAAGATCTTGGGTATTCTATAAACATCAATCAATGCTGTGCAAAGAAAGCTAAGAGGGACTAGGCAATTAGATATTGTGAAAAAAATGGAGGCAATCAGAAGAAATAAGTGGTGGCAGTGACACAAGCTAAGCAGGAGGTATGGATAATCTGGGTAAATGCCATGGAAAAATAAATATCATGATTGGACTTGAGGCAAATGGAAACAGTTCAAATTGGCTTCGTACAGTACTCTGTGGAACATATGATGTCCATATGTCCGTTACCAACAAACTGAAACATGGAAAATAGCAAAAGCCAATGCTGTGATGGCTATAAGAACACACCCAATGCCAGTCTCTACCACACCACAGCGGCATAACTTACTACAGCTGCCAGGTAGGCTGGCTAAGAAGTCAGAAGCAATAAGAAAAGGGACAGGCCTAACTATAAACTGTTCTTTCCCTACAGAAAAAAATTTTGTGTAGCTGGGATCTACACAAAATATAGAAGGTAGCCACATTAAAGGCTGAAAAGTATAAACTTTTTAATTAATTTGTTTTGCTATGACAGTTTCCACAAGTATAAAATATTTTAGAATTAAAGAGGTTAGCATTTTATCCAAAACTATAAATGATTTAAAATCCAAAAAAACTAAATAAAATAAGAGTGGAGTGGTTATGTTAAAAAAAAATAGGATGGAATAGCAAGTCTAAAAAATTGTAAATGTGACCTTTCAAGTTTGAAACACATAACAGAGAACTAAAATAAATGGACCAAAAGATGTGCGGGGAATCCACTGTTTTGTATCAACGCTAAGAAGTCTCCCAAATTTTCTTTCAATATTCTCTAACCCCCAAACTGATTCATCTTTAGGACACAACCACAGTTCATATGAAAGAAGTAGTGTTTATGCAAATGTCATAAAGACCCAATTTACACAGCAAACCCATACCAATAAAAACCTATAAAAAGCAATACTAACATCTTAGAGCCTATCTGGTGGTCCTGATCTTTTCAACCAATCAAAACCAGACATTCCCAGCCAGGTGAACTACATAAAAATAACCTCAGCTCTAATTCAGAAATATATTGGTTGCCACTCACTGAAACTACATAGTAATAAAATCCAGCAGTTAAAAATATCTAACTATTTTATAGTAAATATCAATGTCATTCCAGTTTCAACCTGACTTCCCATTCTACCCCCAAACCCCCACACGTGAAACCGAGTACAATTTCTTGAGTAGCTGGAGTGTGGTTAAGGAAAGGAAGCTATGCTTGTTTGTATGGAATCTGCCATTTCCTCCCTGCCAAAACACTTGTTTAAAAAGTCATGTAATATTTCTATTAAATTGTAAATGCAGCCGACAAGGAAATGGCCTACTGGCAGTGTACTACCTTTGTGGCAGTGCCAACGGGCCTACAGCAAAATAGTGCACATGATAATTTCAACATGCATTCCCAAGTAACAAAATTGTGCTTTACATAAATACCACAGAACCTGAGCAAGATCCAGAAAAAGCAATAAAAATTTGCCCAAGCTTTCATGCTTGCCTATATCAATTGTATGTCATAACTAAAGCAAAATAGAAAAGCATCTACATATGTCCAGGAAGCTTGTGAAGTTAGATCATATAACCCTGGGAAAACTATTGCAACTTAAATCTGTGTATTTCTTGTTAACCACTGTAACAACTCACTAATAAAAATTAAGAAAAACTGTGGGTATCAAATGAACCAAAATGTACTAACTACATACAAGTCCTTAAAGACCATAATGCAACCTATTAACAGGAACATATGTTCAGCTTAAGCCACAATTGTTATGTTAAATTGCTTCTTTCTTTGATATCACTCATTTGATCACAGAATTTAAGAGATTCACAAACCTTCCAATTAAGATGGTGACCTTCGGTTTGTAAGTCACTTACTACGATGTTTATAAAATCATCTCTGATCATTTATCCCTTACCTTTCAATATATAGCACAACTACATGTAGTTCTGCTATTTAAATGATCCCAGATGTAATGAAGATGATTCTATTTATGTAAAAGTTATAATGAAAACAAAGTTAGTATGAGTTAGTATAAAAATCTAATCTGCAATCAATCCTCTAGGACAGCTCAAGAATTCTATTCTGCAGGAATTTAACTAAAAAACATACATTTTAAGTCAATTATAGCTTATCTATCTTCATTTTTTAAAAATATGTCTGTCCAGCCATAATTCTAAAAGTCAAATTTGCTATAAATAGCATTTTCTCCAAAACTATGAACTTTTAAGTATCATACACTTGAATTACAGAGTCAATACCTGCCTTCAGTTCTCTCCCAACCTCCCAACACACAGACACACACACACACACCCCTACATATTTATGTTTTCTAAAATTAATGCTAGTTCAGGTCTGTAGCCTGAATGGTTTCTCTGACTGGTTTCAAAACAAAACAAAACTTACTATGACTAGTACAGTATATCTATATGACTGCTTTTAAGACATAAGTCTTCAATAAGGCTTGGCAATTACATTCCCATTAGCAAACCAAAACTACTATCCAGAGGCCAATGCTAAGGGTGCCCAGTTAAGTCCTTCTGATCTCCTTCAACAAAGAAACAGATCTAAAGTACCAAAAAAATTACAATTTAAAATTTAAATTTTAAATAAATAAACTGTGCTTTTACTAAGGCAAGCTATAAGTAATGATAAGTCTTTCAAGTTGTATTTGATTAGCATTTACTTAGTTTCATTTTTTAATTTATTTCACTGAATCTTAGATTCTAAGTTATAAGTACATTTATTATTGTAAGAAAGTAGAATCTGAGCCTGATTTCAGTATTTACACCACAGAAGTACCTTTGAGATAGGAAATGGAACTGAACACATATTCAACAAAAATATTTATTAGATGCTCTCATGTATAAGTCATTCTGCTGGTTCAATTAGACACACAAAGATGAAACACACTCGCATTTAAAACTGACATCTGGTAGGGGGAATAAGACAATTACATAATAGCTATGATAATACACAGTAAGTTAAAAGTACCACAAGACGGTCATTGTAAAGGTGATGAGAATTCAGAGAAATAAAAGATTTTTTTAGTCAGTGATAAGGAAATTTGGACAGTAACTAGACATACCTAAAACAAACCTTTCTAGTAATAAAAGAGTATTGTGGGGGGAGGAATCATATACAGATCTGTTTACTGGTTCCAGATTAAAATACAGAACAGTGATATGCTGTGATAAATAGTAAACAAAATCATATCCTAAATATACAATATAACAAATTTGCTTGAGAGGCATTGATACTAC
The DNA here is from genome assembly GCA_004024625.1 of Mellivora capensis. Taxonomy (NCBI): domain Eukaryota; kingdom Metazoa; phylum Chordata; class Mammalia; order Carnivora; family Mustelidae; genus Mellivora; species Mellivora capensis. The sequence goes on along the minus strand of PISX010005398.1, from coordinate 52,980 downwards.
TACTGAGACCCACAGTTCTGAACCTTTTTGGGTCACTTAAAAATTATGAACTTGCAGCAGAAAAACACATATCTGAACAAACATCAATATTTAAGTGCAATATCGGGGGTCCACTGATGGTATGAATTCCCTGCCCGAGAAAAGCAGCTCATTCTATGCTCTTACGAATCATGGTTTCCATGACTGAGCTAGTATATAGTGAAAATGAAGGAGAAAACATCAGTCTACCTTGAGGGTAGAAAGGAGGATGCACATATACCCCTGCTTTCATGGGCTCCTTACATTTACATGGTTTCCAATAGAGGCTGCAAAGGTCTTCTTGGCAAGGGCTTAAAAGCTTTCTGGAACCTACCCTGGCTGGTAATAAACTCCTTTGGGTACTGTGTAACTCCAACCCTACTAGATTCCCTAAAATAAAGCCAGGATTGTCTGAGCCTTTCCACAGCCAAAGCTCCTTAAGTGACAATGGTAAATATTATTATATAGCACCTCCTGCAAGAATTTGAACTCAGAGTCTCAATATGAGACTTCAAAGTTAATTTAATAATGCTACCTAATATTTCTATAGTATTTACTATTTTACACATATTGCTCATTTACATTATCTTATCTGATCTTCACAATAAATGTGAAGTGGACAGATGAGAGTCCATTTCAACTAATCATAGATAACAAAACTCATCAGGATTCACAAGTCTCCAACACAAGGTCACATCCACTACTACGTGGCAACAATGGAAGCATATGACACTGGAAGAATTCATATTTCCAAAACCTGGTACAGTGATTCTTGCTCTATACATACAAGTTACAATCTAATTCTCAGTCATAAAATCAATGTAATGGATTTGGACTACCTATTCTTTTTTTTAATGAAAGGTGGAAGTAGAAGAGAAGACCCATACAACTGAAACAAACCTTATATAAACCAGTACTTACCTATGCATGTACAAAACAGGTCACAATGCAAAATATGCTTTATCCTATGGATCACAGTCAAAGAAAAGTGTCAAATGTAAATGCCATCTTTTAATTATTAATAAATCAATTTAAATTGTGTACTGTAAACACTCCTATACAAATACAGAGGAATACTGCCTTTGTCAGTATCATATATTAAAATCTTAAATTTGAAAGGCAGGGTAGAGGGTTGTGGGGGGTAGGGAAGGAAAAAATGAAACAAGATGGGACCAGGAAGAACAAACCATAAGAGACTCTTAATCTCACAAAACAAACTGAGGGTTGCTGGGAGGTGAGGGGGTAGGGAGAGGGTGGTTGGGTTATGGACATTGGAGGGTATGTGCTATGGTGAGTACTATGAATTGTGTAAGCCTGATGATTCCCAGACCTGTACCCTTAGGGCAAATAATACATTATATGTTAATAAAAATAATTTTTAAAAATCTTAAAAAGATGATTCTCACATAATTCTTTCTAGTGTAATTCTTTCTCCATGATTCCTTCTCTAAGCAACGCTTAATGTAAACATGTACCCAAAACTACAATTCATATTCAGGTAATTCCTATGTCAGTAGGAAAACTTCCTCAACAGTTACAGAGCCCTTCCAATCCTTCGTGTTTACAGAGCACTTGGCAACACAACACCAACAGCAAGATTTAAATTTCAATTAACAGTAGGAATCTGTCTTCCCTGGGAAGCCCTCAGGGATGATCCCAGCAGGCCTAACTAAGAAAAGCTGAGATCTGTTTATTCTGTTCTCCTTGCTTGTTCATCTCTTCAAGAATAATAACTGACTGGACAGAAATATGTTGAAAGTGTCACTGTAATAAAACTTAATCCCCAATTTAGGGGCTGGAATGCCTAGCACTCCCACATGGATACAACCAAAGGGCAGAAGAACTCGAACTTTCAAATAGAGTGAAAAACCATATGTCCTGGAAGTAGGACTGAAATTCTCCAATGATCCAATTTGCCCCACTCCTCCAGATCCTTGGCTATTTCTGAAAAATGTAGGGAACAGACAGGGAGGAAGAAAGGTAATGTGAAAAGAAAGAAAAGCAGGGAAAAGCAAAGCAGAGGTGGAGAGGGGACTGTGTGAGCACTGGAGTGCATATACTGTCAGGGACAGAGAACAGTCAAAGGAAGTAAAGGCAACAGTGAGAAAAACAGGAAGGTGAGGGTGAGTTCAAAGGAGAAAAGCAAGCAATGTATATAATGACAATAAAACTCTTATAGTTACACGATCCTATATAATTTGTAATATCCATATATGTAAGTGAGTAAAGTTATTACAGAGTTTAATGGTCTTAAACTCTAAACTGAATATATTTATCTACTTCCCCCTCTCCTCCCACCCCAGAAAGCTAAATAATTCTAACATTAGAATGCTAGTTCCACTGGACCAGAAGTTCCAAGAGAATAAGAAACATGCCTGTGCTGTTCACCACTTCATCCTCAAAGTCCAACCAGTAAATGATAAATGTGCACTAAATATCTGTAGAAGGAAAAAGAGAAAAGGGGAACAGAAATAAAAGAATACAGGAAGAAAATCCCAGGGTACTTTTCTTCAGAAATCAAACATCCATATTTAGATGACATTTAGTTTCTCTGACACAAAATAAGCAATGTAGTATAGCAGATATACTCTCCAGCTGGTCCAAAAGTTGAATTCCCTGTCTCCACATTAGAACAAGCACCTCTTATATTTTAACATTAATACCAAATGAAAAATACCTTAATATTAACGATTAAATTTTGTATTACTGCTAAAATGGGTATGTCCCATCATAAAAAATACACGCAATTACAAAGCAGATAAATTTGAAAAGTGTTACTCTCATTACTAAAGGAGTCATTAAAAATTATTTTTAAAAAACTCAGAGAATTTTAAATGCTGATTGGCACCTATGAAATATTTACACAACTTCTTCAGAACACACCTACTTCATAAAGCAAAGTAATATATAATTAAATACAAATAAACAATCCTCTACTTGTAGACTAGTAAGTCACTGGCATATAAACAGGAAGTGAAAAACATTTTGACTCAAAGACCTCCCAATGGACTAATTATAAAGGAAGAATTACAAAGGGACTTAGAGTATTGGGCTTGGGGTGCCAAGAATGATGGGGGACAGCTGGAAGTATAATAAACAGAGGCACTAAAAAATCAAAGGACCAGGAGATCTCAATCAGCAAATAGAAAAAAGGCAGATTAATACTAGAGAAAAGTCAATAAAAATGAGAAAAGAAACTCAACAACAACAAAAAAACAACCCAATTAATAGAAAATTCTTCAAAGACATACCAATGGAGAGATGTTCAACATCACTGGTTGTTTGGGAAATGCAAATCAAAACTATAATGAGGTAATGGTTTACACCCATCAGGATGACTACTACCAAAAAGACAGAAAATACGTGTTGGAAAGAATGTGGAGACTCTGGAACCATGTACATGGCTGGTGGAAATGTAAAATGGTATGGTACAGCTACTGTGAAAAAACAGTACGGAGGTTCCCCCCAAAATTGTATATAAACAATACGATCCAGCAATCCCAGTTCTGGGTATACACCCATTAGAATTAAAAGCAGAGTCTCAAGGCACCTCAGTGGCTCAGTCAGTTAAGTGCCCAACTCTTGGTTTCCGCTCAGGTCATGATCTCAGGGTCCTGAGACCAAGTCCCATGTCAGGCTCCAAGCTCAGCATGGAGTCTGCTTATACCTCACCCTCTGCTCTTCCCCCTGAGCTCTCGCTCTCTCTAGAATAAAGAAATAAAATCTTAAAAAAAAAAAAAAGGCAGAGTCTTGGAAAAATAAGTGTATATCCATGTTCACAATAGCATTATATGTAATAACCAAAATGGGGAAACAACAAAAGTGTCAGTCAATGGATGAGCAGATAAACAAAGTAGGTATATACGTAAATAGGATATTATTCAGCTTTAAAAAGAAAAGAAATTCTGACATATGGTACAACATGAATGAACCTCTAAAACATTATGCCAAGTGAAAGAAGTCAGACACAAAAGGACAAATATTGCATGATTCCACCTATAGGAGGTGCTTAGAACAGTCAAACTCATAGAGACTAAAAGTGGAATGATGGTGGCAAAATGTGGGGAGGAGATAACAAAGAATTATTGTTTAATGGGCACAGTTTCAGTTTGGGATGATAAAAATTTCTGCAAACGGACAGTGTGATGGTTGCACAACAATGTGAGTGAATGTCACTTAACTGTTTACTTAAAAATAGTTTAAATGACAAATTTTATGTTCTGCACATCTTACCACAATTTAAAAATGAGGACATAAAGGCAGAGATATGTCCTAATATTAGTCACTACTAATCTTAAACTGTAGATAATTTATTTTTTTCTTTAAATTCAATTAGCCAATATATAGTACATCATTAGTTACAGATATAGGGCTCTATGATTCATCAGTTGTGTATAACATCTAGTGCTCATCACATCACATGCCCTCGATTTAGAAGGACAAAATTGATTATAGAAGGTATAATGGCTCAAAGGTAGCCCCCCAAAAGTTATAGTCATGTCCTAATCCCCAGAACTTCTGAATGTGACCTCATTTAAGGAAAAGAAGGGTCTTTGCAGATGTATTTAAGTCAAGGATCTTGAAAGGAGGATATCACCCTGGATTATCCATGTGGTCCCTAAAGCCAATGACAAGTGTCCTTTTAAGAGAAAGGCAGAGGAAAATTTGAGGAGAAGGTAATGTCAAGATGTAGACCAAGATGGAATAATGCAGCTACAATCCAAGAAATGTCAAGGATTGCCAGCAGCCACCAAAAGCTGGAAGAGGCAGAGAATGGAGTCTCCATTAGCACCTCAGGAGGGACTGCAATCCTGTCAACACCTTGATTTCAGACTTCTGGCCTCCAGAACTGTGAGAGTATAAATTTCTGTTGCTTAAAGCTACCAAATTTGTGATAATTTGTTATGACAGCCCTAAGAAGCTATTATGGGGGTAAAAAGATAAAATAAAAAGTAAGGAAGTGGGCCTTATAATCAGAGAAGATGTCATTCAAGTCAAAATTTATCTATGAAAACCAAGAGAAAAAGATGATCTGGGCTTCACCGCTAAGCCAGAGCAGTCCCTGGCCCCATATGAGGCCCACGAACACAAGGGCTGAGGGCAAAGTGCTGAAGCCATCCCACCCCAGACCCCATACAGGGGAGGGTAGGTGCGAGGTTTGCCTACAGGCTCTTGGCCCAGTGAATGGGGAATTTGGGCCAGCATGTCCATAGGGCAGACCGCAGAGAAGGTAGTACCCTGCAATCTTAGGCTCGTAGACAGAGGCTTTCATCCAGGATATTCCTACAGGTGAATATTAATTCTGTGAATTAATACCCCCACATCCCCTCATCCACCCCCAGACAACTAAAGATACTTGTCTTTTGTCCTACATGTTAAATGCCTGTGTGGAATCTTCCAAGAGACAGTGCATGCACACACACTAAGACAGGCCAGGTGTCTACCAAGCCATACAGAGTAGGGACAGGGAGCTGGAAGACATGTGACTACGTTGACTGTAGTATCACTCCACTACCACCTCTACTCAAACCCAGTCTTCCAGGATTTCTCAACCAAGTCTTATCATTAACCAGGCAGGAAGGAGGTCATTGATTCAGTTTTATTTAATAAAAAATGGATAACTCAGTTTTCACTCCTTAGACATGGATATAATGCCTTGTTGGATTAGGAGTATATTTGGTTGTGAAAGGAGCAGCACCATGTGATTTGAGATAGGGGAAAGCTACTGTGTATTTTACTTTTTTAATATGCAGTACAAAGAGTGATTTTTTTTTTCTAATGCCTGTGTTTACTTTGCATGTACTGAAGCATTTATTTCACTTATTAAAATGCATTGTTTCCCCCAAAGGGATGGGGGTGAAGAGGCTAGTTGGAAAAAACAGCAAGGTTAAGGAAAAAGTTCTTCAGGAAAGAAAGATAACATCACTTTCAAAAACACTCATCAAAAATACCTTTTCCATGTTGAAAATATCTACAGGGCTCTTTTTTTCATAAGTAAGTGATGTAAGGATATATAAAGACAGACATTTTTTCTTTAGTTTAAAGGAACTCCTAATTTACTCTTAAACAGAGATTGTCAAGCTGTATATAACTTGAATTTCCAGAAAATTGCCACTTACATGTCTCCAATCGTCTCAAGTCACATTTGACATAAATCTTCCGAAAATATACAATATATTTCAACATCTTATTTTTAGAAGGCAATAAACATTCATATTATATTGTTCAGAAGTAAAATTCTTAGTCTCATTTTTATTTTCTTTCCTTCAGCTGATGCCAAACAATCCGTCACAGTGCCGGCCGTCTCAAACAGTCCTGACTCAAACACTTCTGTCCTTATCCCTTCCACCACACCAGGCAATGTGTAATCAAACACAAAAGCTTGTAAAATAAAAGAAAACAGAACAAAAACTGTTTTCAAAAGAATCAATAGAGGGGATGCCCGGGTGGCTCAGTAGGTTAAGCAATTAAGCAGTTAAGCATCTGCCTTCCACTCAGGTCATGATCCTAGAGTCCTGGGATCGGGTCCCTCACGAGGCTCCTTGCTGAGCTGGGAGTGGGCTTCTCCTTCTGCCTGCTGCTCCCTCTGCTTTTGCTCGTTCTTTCTCTCTCTATCTCTCTACCTCTGACAAATAAATAATAAAAAATAAAAATCTTTTAAAAATATATAAATAAATAAAAGAATCAGTATGATCTTAGTGCTAAGAAAGAATGTGTCTGGGTTTGATGGCAGGGACAGGGATAGATATTTAGAAAAATGATACTATTTACTCATTTCCTGATTTTTTTTTTTTTGGTAATTTTATTTCCTACAGGGCTGAGAAACAGGCAGATCTCCAAAAAAGTGTGTGGCTAACTGACTTCAAAATTATATTTTATATTATATGCTACATATTTTATTTAGTTATATTTAACTGACCAAAATTAATTCAGTACCTTCATATTTAACCTTTTAAAATAAATTGGGTTTTGACAAAACTTGTTTCTTTTAACATTTTGAGCAGACTCACTTCAATTTGTCATTATTCCTTAACCTTTTTGTCATTACTCCTTAGTCTATTTTAATCTATTAGCTGTATGTAAATTTATAAGCACATTTTCGTCCCTCTCCTGTTCACAAAGCTTTACATGTTTTAATGTATATTTCATGATTGCCTTTTACTAGACAGATAATTATTACTCTCACCACAGCAAAGATATAGTTTGCACACACTACAAGTTTCTCTTAAAAAAAAGAGAAAGAGAGAAAGCTGTAAAAAACTATAAAACTTTTTATCCCTTGCCATCAAACAAATCGAGTGTTTTTAATAGCTCTTTTTATTAGGAAATTCCTCCTAGAATATCTATATTCCAAATACCTCTTACTCTCTCTGAGGAATGATTAAAGAAAGTATCAGTCTTTGATAAATGATAAACTAAAACAAATGACTTCAGCCTTAACACTTTCGAAAGACTCATTTTCAATTCACTGCCAAGTTCCAATTTAATCACTTTCATTTTCTAATGACACTCAAAGTATGTATGTCCAACAAAAAGCTTGTCCGTGAAAATCACAATACTAATTTGTAACTATTTAGGCAGGAGCAACCCCATTCTAAATTATCAAAGCCTGATGCATTTCTTCTTGACCCTAATTCTCGCTGGTCTAAGCAAAGCATAGGTCTGGAGCAGTCCTGGAGCCTGGCCATACAAGAAGGATGGTATATCTGAGAATATGACTGGAAACTCAGTCTAGGAGTCAGCTTCCTTGTTCTGGGGCTGTTTCTCTTACACACATCTAGAGGGTAGGCATGGCCAGAAGGGCTACAACCTTGTAACACTGACCAAAGAGAATTTCAGAAGGATTAGCATGTAAAAAGGCAGGCTAGGGAAGCTGGCCCACCACATCTTAACTTAGCCTCCTTTCCCAGATAGACATCTATATGCAGTAAATTATATAATACCCTTTACTTTAAAAAACTAGCATTCTTGGGACTCCTGGGGGAGGGCTCAGTCGTTAAGCATCTGCCTTCTGCTCAGGTCATGATCCCAGGGTCCTGGGATCGAGCCCCACATCGGGCTCTCCGCTCAGCAGGAAGCCTGCTTCTCCCTCTCCCACTGTCCCTGCTGTGTTCCCTCTCTCACTGTGTTTCTCTCTGTGAAATAAATAAATAAAATCTTAAAAAAAAAAAAAAACTAGCATTCTTTACTTCCATCTGTTACACTGGTCTTTCCATCATCCCTATCTTCGTTCCACTGTGACAACTTTGTAAACTATTGGTTATCTCATAAGGTATACTGTTTCCCCCCACCACCAAAAAAATGAGTGGAACATAAAAAATTCTACCGTATTGGGGTACCTTAGTGGCTTAGTCAGTAAGCGTTCGACTTTGATTTCAGCTCAGGTCATGATCTCAGGGTTATGAGCTCGAGCCCTGTACTGGGCTCCATGCTGGGTGTGAAGCCTGTTAAGATTCTCTCTCTTTCTCTCTCTCCCTCTACCCCTTTCCCCTTGCCAACTCATGCATACATGTGCTCTCTCTCTAAAAAAAATAAAAATAAAAAATTGTCCATATTTCTTCCAACAGAAAAATTCTGATTTGTACTTTAAATTAATAATTAAAATTATGAGATTAAAATGCCTGCAAACTTTTATTTTGCTAGCCACTCCTTCACTGGCATACAGTTGACATATAAACACAAAAGAGACTTCTTTTTTGTTAAGACAAGAAATGAACTAGCACAAGTTCCTAACTCAGTTCTGCCACTTCTAAGTTGTGTCATCTTAATAAAAACCATAATTCTTTAAATATCCATTTTACCCAATCCACTCATTAAAATGGAGATTGACATATTTATTTCACAGAGTGGTTAAAGTAAGAAACTTATTTAACTAAAAAAGAAAACTTCACTATTTCACTCACTCATCAGAGTTTCACCTACTCCCAGCTCCTACCTGGGATACACCATCATACCTTCACTACTACTTCATGGGCTCTTTAACCTCACTGAAAACACTGAGATTCTGAAATAACTGGTCTGGGGAGGGCTCTGTCACCACATTTTTTTTCAAAGCTTTCCAGGTAACTGCTATGCAGCAAGAAGGAAGACCACTGTCTAGCTCCCTGATCTTCCATTCCTTATACCCTCTCCTCTCTTTCCAGGCTATACCCCCCTGGTAACCACCGAACAAGTCTCTTGACAGCATCCTTCAATGCGTTGTAGCCCTGTCGTTTGGAGACACTCATTCATTTAAACCTAGTCCCGAGATCAAGGCCAGAATAGTGCACTCCACTGCTGAGCAGGGCTAGAGCAAGGCTAGAGCAAAGAATCGCACAGTCCTCACTTGAGCTGCGTCCTCAACTACCTTTTTTTCTCTCTTGGACAGCTCTTTCTTTTATCCTCCCATCTGACATCCCGCCAAACGAATCTAAGCCTTGCTGAAGCAGGAAATATTATTAACTTTATTTAAAGTCCACCCTGGAATGCGTATCTTTTTAACGTTCTCTATGATAAAATGAGAAACACACACGAAGCACATGCCCTGCACACAGAAGAGCAAGGATTATCTCAAGGAAAAGCACCTGTGTGACTGAACAGCCAGCTGACCAAGCTGCACCTCGTTTTTCAAGGAAGAGCACTTTCACCTGAAGGAATGACTGGCAGAAAAACTGTAGTTATTCTGACATGGGCATTTGATTGACATTCTCTCAAAAATGAACCAAGTGACTCTGCCTTTTCAAGGAACACCATCATATTTGTTGCCACTGATAAAATCTGAGCTTTCAAGTGAAAACTGTATAACATATCACATGACCTCAAGAGTTTCCCAATACTTGCAGTTCATACTCGACTTTGTATAAAACAGTTCACATGAGAAAGGATAAATAATGGTAACATAATTTATTTTTTTATAAATTTTTTTAAAGATTTTATTTATTTATTTGACAGAGAGAGACACAGTGAGAGAGGGAATATAAGCAGGGAGAGGAGAGGGAGAAGCAGGCTTCCCACTGAGCAGGGAGCCCGATGTGGAGCTCCATCCCAGGACCGTGGGATTATGACCTGAGCTGAAGGCAGACATTTAACAACTGAGCCATACAGGCACCCCTGAAAACATAATTTAAACAGCAACTTAAAACTTTACTGTATTCGGAAATGCACAAGGCAAACTGTCCAAAGAATTGCAAGGGCTAAGAATTGCCTATACACAAGTTGGGAGGAAAGAAAGAAATTTACTTAGGGGCCCCTGGATGGCTCAGTCGGGTAAGTATCTGACTTTGGATTTTGGCTCAGGTTATGATCTCAGGGTCGGGAGATCGAGCCCCACATGGGGCTCCGTGCTCACCACAGACTCAGCAGACTTGAGCTTCTCTCCATCTCCCTCTGTTGCTTCCCCCTCCTGCTCACTAAAAAAATAAGTAAATAAAATCTTTAAAAAAGAAATTTACTTAGGTGGTGGCTACCAAGGAAGACTCTATGTAGAAATAATATCTGACCCGAGATTTGAATGAGTAGGATTTAGGCTGGTAGAAAAGAGTGAGATAGAAAGATGCTGCTAGATAGGTAGATAGATAATTGATAGATAGAATTTTAAAGAAAAATACTATCTTCAAGTATATTTTTATTATTTCATATGTGTGAATTTAAACTGTCAAGTGATAGTTTAAGATTCTGAAAGTTGGGAATCACATACTACAATTCTTTACTACCTGAGAGACTACCTCAGGGTCAAATTTAATATGTTGATCTATGTGGCTGGAAAAATAAGATCTACACAAGGAGGAAGCAGAAGAGTAATAATCTAAGTCCTGGGTTAAATTCCTGCTCTGGCACTTGGCTAGGATGCGTTGGATAATTCAGTTAACCTCACTAATTCAAATTCAAATACACCTAGTTTGAGGATCACCTTAAAATATTATAACTAAAAATACCAAAGCGAAGTAATATTCAGAGAAGAAATAAGAATTTGTGTTGCTGGTTTTATGTTGACCTTAAGATTTTTCACGTAATTTTGCAAACAAACAATTCATGCCATTTTTATTTTTCACTTTAGCAAAAATAATTTATATACACAAGGAAGATGATACATATTATACTCAATTGTATTACTTGGAATTCTCCTTGAAGTAGCAGGCAGATTTTTAAATATTTTCAGTAGAGTACACTATTACTTGTATTACTGAAATTCAATCCACAACAGCATTATCAGAAATAAGTCCAATTTATTCTTCTTCGGATATTCCAAAATACTGCATTCTCCTTCCTCCCATCTATTTACTTCACACATTTCTCCAGTCACCCTAACACCATCTTCTCTTCTACACACACACACACACACACACACACACACACACACGCACGCGCGCCCTCGTTTGCTTGCTCTCCTCTCTGCGTTCTCTTTTCTTCTTGAGGTGGCTCTAGCCACTAGAGGGCAATAAGTTCACAAAGACAGATGTCCTTATCTATGATGAATTGAGATTCACATACTACGAAACCTAAAAACTGTATCATCACAAACTCTGAAGGAGAGGCAGTTAGACTTGAATATGTAAGGTACATACTTCAAACTCAAAAACGTCATCCTGGGAAAAGAAGTTCGTAGAAGTGTATGATAGTGTTCAAAATACAAATTTGATTTTCTCACTAACCACCAACTAAAGAAATAGGATTAGTTTGCCTACAGGTATGTACCAATGTTAGAAGTCAGGCTTTTTAAATATTAGCTTCAGATGAGAGAAGAAAAAAAGGAAAACGAAAACACAAGAAGGTAGAATTTACAAAGTGCGTAGAAAAGTGAGAATTGGTTTTTTCCAAGGTCTCCACAGCCACACTGAGAAAACAATGGATAAACTGAAGAATACAGTGACTTTACCAATCCTTTCTTCTATTGAAAAGCAAGGGGAAATTTTACAGGTATATTTTGGGGGGAGGAAAACAGTGACTGTAAAGAGAAATACAGCCTTCACTTCTTTTCTCACATTTGAGGATCTGGGAGGAAAAAAGTTAACATCACTAACCTCTGACAGATAATTTTATTATTTTTTTGCACAGAACCTAAGTTCAAATCAACTTATTTAATTTACTTTATTTATTTACACTGACATTACAAAACTGCAACTTACGTAACATCAATGTTTTTAGCAAACCATCATTTTCTTACCCTCATGGGATGTATATCAGCATAAGGAGGTTTTCCTTCAGCCATTTCTACAGAAGTAATGCCAAGGGACCAGATGTCAGCCACACAGTTATAGCCTATTTCCTGAATCACCTCAGGAGCCATCCAAAACGGAGTTCCTATCACAGTATTGCGTTTTGCCATTGTATCCTGCAAAAACATTACACTGATATAAATAATACTACAAAAACACTAAGGGACTCTGTTTGCCAACATATTCATTAAACTGTTTAGTGAAACCCTCAAATACTACAGATTATATAAAATATTGACTATTTTCCTACAACCCAACTGATGACATATTTTGGAATTCTGAATTCCGTAAAAAGCAAGAGCCCACAAGTAACTTATCTCCACTATCTTCATTAAAGATAGTCATTAAAAATAGTACTGTAACGATAAAAGCTACAGAAATGGATCAGGGTAGCTTTCTTTTTTAAACACTTAAGCATTTCAATAACATTTTTTCATACTCATTTAATGTCTCTTAAATTGTAAATAAAAACAATAAATAATATGAAATTATGGCTCCTTCTCTCCAAGAACAATGTAGTTATATATTTCTTCCTATCACCTCCTCCAAAAGGTTATCAGCATTCAGTCACAAACCTGGACATATAGCCCACAAGTGGTTCCAAAATTATTACACTTACTGTTAACTGACCAGCCACTCCGAAATCAGCCAATTTTGCATGTCCTTCTGTATTGAGGAGAATATTTCCAGCTTTTATATCTCTGTGTATTTTTCTCATAAAGTGCAAATATTCTAGTCCTTTCAGAGTAGATTTAAGAATAGTTGCAATTTCATCTTCTGTTAACTGCAAAGAAATAGTTTTAAAACTAGATTGAAAAACCATGCTAGATAAACTCTTACAAAAGAGCTCTGGTAGCAAACATTTCTTTCTAATGACCACTAAACCTCTAGGAAAAGGCTAAAAAGATAACAAACTGGGAACTTCTTTTTCCTCATAAATATTATGTGTCACTCTTATGACACATTTTACTGATTTAAAAAAATTTCAGTATTAAACTTCTCCTTTCTTTAAAATTATCAATGTCATTCCTAAAGCACATAACCCATCCCAAGAATCAACACGACCCCCAGAAATCACTATTTCCCACATCTTCTGACACTGAGGTAACATCACAGGTATCTGTCCTGAAAGAAAATTCAGACATTCTTCCCTGTGACGTCACTAATTCTTGATGAAAATGAAATTCAAAAGTTTTACACAAAGGAAAGGAAACAAGGATGGCTTGCCAAGAGTCTCTTGCATGAAGTGATTATGCCCATACCACTTCTCCTCTTCTGGCCAGGTCATTCTAACCCACCCAAATCCTGGACCGCTGGCCCTGAGAATGAAAACTCAAAAATGAAAATTCCAGAGAAAGACTAGGAAAATGGAAACACAAACAAAGGTTGTCAGGGGGAGGAAAAGGGGGAGGAGGGAGAAGAGCAGCCAAAGCGAGAAGAAGGAAAGGAAACATTCTTAGTAGCTATGGAAATAGAGCCACTGTTATCTGTGCCAGTCCTTGTGCTAATAATTTTGCATGCATTATCTGATTTATCCTGAAGACAACCCTACAAGCGAGATACTATTATTACCACCATCTGACAAATGAGAAAGTTACTGCACAGAGGTTTAGTAAATTCCTCTGGTCACACACAAGATAGAACCAAGATGTGAGTTCTGTCTTCTTATAATCTATGCTTTTAACCACTATTATATACTGCCTCTCTTGACAAACCTTGTTCAAGTGCCATCTATGAAAGCCTCTATTTTATTGAAAGCACCCTCTTAGCTTTTAAATATACCCAAGTGATATTAGAAGTTCCGAACAATATATCTACTTTTGCTCTAAGGACCACAAGCAAATATAATCCTAAAATAAGCTGATGGAAGGGCAAAGTTCTTCTGTAAGAGAAGGAGAAAGAAAAAGAAGAAGAAAAAGAAAAGAAAAGAAAGTAAGTAAGTTCAAATACCCAACAATGGGATAATAGAAACATACAGTGTAAATTAAAAATAAAAAAAAAATTATACTACAAAGCTGTAGTAATCAAAATAGTAAAACAATATGGTACTGGTGTAAAAATAGACACATGTATCAATGGAACAGAACAGAAAGCTCAGCAATAAACCTAAATGTTTATGATCAATTAATCTACAACCAAGAACTCAAGAATACACAATGGGAAAGAGACAGTCTTTTCAACACATGGTACTAGAAAAACTGGACAGTTACATGCAAAAGAATGAAACTGAACCACTTTCTTACACCATATATAAAAATAAACTCAAAATGGATCAAACACCTAAATGTGAGACCTGAAACCATAAAATTACTAGAAGAAAACTCAGGCAATAACTTCTTTGACATCAGCCATAGAAACATTTTCCTAAATATGTCTCCTCTGGCAAGGGAAACAAAAGCAAAACTCAACTACTGGGACATATCAAAATAAAAAGGTTTTACACGGAAAAGGAGCCATCAAAAAAACAAAAAGGCATGGGGCGCCTGGGTGGCTCAGTGGGTTAAAGCCTCTGCCTTCAGCTCAGGTCATGATCCCAGGGTCTTGGGATCGAGCCCTGCATCGGGCTCTCTACTCCGCAGGGAGTCTGCTTCCTCCTCTCTCTCTGCCTGCCTCTCTGCCTAGTAGTGATTTCTCTCTGTCAAATAAATAAAATATTTTTTAAAAAAGGCAAACTACTGATGGGAAAATATATTTGCAAAAGATATATCCAATAAGGGGTTAATATCCAAAATATATAAAGAACTTATACAACTCAACACACACACACACAAAATAACCCCCAAATAATCCAATTAAAAATGGGCAGAGCAGCTCAATAGATATTTTTCCAAAGACACACAGATGGCTAACAGACATATGAAAAGATGTTCAACATCACTCATCATCAGGGAAATGCAAATTAAAACCACAATGAGATTATCACTTTATACCTGTCAGAATGGCTAAATCAAAAACACAAGAAACAACAAGCATTGGTATGATTTGAAGTAAAAGGAACCCTCATATACTGTTGGTAGGAATGCAAACTGGTACAGCCACTGTGAAAAACAGTATGACAGGTCTTACTCATGATATGACAGGTCTTCGAAAAAATAAAAAATAGAATTATCATATGATACAGTAATTCCAATCCTGCGTATTTACCCATAGAAAATGAAAACACTAATTCAAAAAGAAATATGCACCCCTATGTTTATTGCAGCATCAAGTGTCCATTCACCTACACATTCTCTCTCTCTCTCTCTCTCTCACACACACACACACACAGGAATATTATTCAGCCATTAAAAAAAAAAGAATGAAATCTTGTCAACTGAAACAACATGGATGGACTTAAAGGGCATAATGCTAAGTAAAATAAGTCAGAGAAAGACAAATACCATTATGAGTTTACTCATGTCTGGAATTTAAGAAACAAATGAACAAGCAAAGAAAAAAAGAGACAAATGAAACAGATTCTTGAATATAGAGAACAAACTGGTGGTTGTCAGAAGAGAGCTGGGCGGGGAAGGGTGAAATAGGTAAAGGGGATTAACAGTACACTTATCTTGAT
Organism: Mellivora capensis; assembly: GCA_004024625.1. Classification (NCBI taxonomy): domain Eukaryota; kingdom Metazoa; phylum Chordata; class Mammalia; order Carnivora; family Mustelidae; genus Mellivora; species Mellivora capensis. The sequence continues at coordinate 37,215 of PISX010005398.1, read as the reverse complement.
CACTGAGAAATGTAGAGAATTGTTGAATCATTATATTGCATACCTGAAACTAATATAACACTATGTTAATTATACTTGAATAATTATTCATATATACTTAAACACAGGCACATATATAAAAACTATGAAGGGGCATGTGGGTGGCACAGTTGAGCGTCCAACACTTGGTTTCGACTCAGGTTGTGATCTCATGATTGTGAGATCAAGCTCAGTGTTAGGCTCTGTACTCAGCATGTAGTCTCCTTAAGACTCTCTCTTCTTCTTCCTCTGCCCCTCCCACCCTGACATGTGCACTGTCTATAAAATAAATAAATAAATCTTTTTTAAAAAAGAAACAAACAAAAAACTGCTTTAAGACTGCAGAATGTGAAAGTGATTACCGGAAGACATTCATTTCAACTGCCACCAATGCCAGAGTGGCTCAAGTCTCATTAAGAAACAACATTGGGATGGGGCACCTGGGTAGCTCAGTGGGTTAAGCCTCTGCCTTCAGCTCGGGTCATGATCTCAGGGTTCTGGGATTGAGACCTGCATCATGCTCTCTGCTCAGTGGGGAGCCTGCTTCCTCCCCCTTCTCTCTGCCTGCCTCTCTGCCTGCTTGTGATTTCTGTCTGTCAAATAAATAAATAAATTCTTTAAAAAAAAAAAAAGAAACAACATTGGGGAGGGCCGCCTGGATGGCTCAGTGGGTGAAAGCCTCTGTCTTCAGTTCAGGTCATGGTCTCAGGGTCCTGGGATCAAGCCCCATATTGGGCTCTCCACTCAGCAGGGAGCCTGCTTCCTCCTCTCTCTCTGCCTGCCTCTCCACCTACTTGTAATCTCTGTCTGTCAAATGAATGAATAAAATCTTAAAAAAAAAAAAAAAAAAAAACATTGGGGAGGAAAAAAAGAAACAACATTGGGACAACTGCACATTCACATGCCAAAAAAATGAAGGTGGACCCCCTACCTCACACCATTATGTAAAAATTTACTCAAAATAGGTCAACAACTTAAATATGAGTTAAAACCATAAAACATTAGGGGTAAATCTTCATGACTGTTGGTTTGTCAATGGATCATTAAGTATAATATCAAAAAGTAGAGCAACAAGAGGAAAAATGACAAATTCAAAATGAAAAATGTTATGAATTAAAGAATATTAAGGTGAATGACAACCTACAAAATGGGAGAAAATATTTGCAAATCACACATCTGATAAGGGTCTAGTATTCAGAATATATAAATAACTCTTACAACTCAACAACAACAAAAAAACAATTTAAACATGGGCAAAGGACTTAAACAGGTATTTCTCAAAAAGATATATAATTAGCCATATATGAAAAGACAGATGTTCAACATCAGCATCACTGGTCATTAGGAAATGCAAATTAAAACCACAATAAGGTATCACTTCACACTCACTATATAGCTGTATAGCTATAATTAAAAAAAAATAGAAAACAGCACTAGCAAAGATGTAAGGAAAATGGAGCTCTCAGACATTGACAATGAGAATATAAAATGGTGCAGCTTCTGTGGGAGACGGTATTTAGTTTCTCAAAAAGTTAAAAAAAAAAAAAGTTAAAGACAAAATTACCCAAAATTACCATATGACCCAGCAATTCCATTCCGAGGTATATATTCAAAATAACTGAAAACTAGTACTCAAACAAATATACATACAGGAATGTTCATAATAATACTATTCACAATGTCCAAAAGGTTTAGACAACCCAAATGTCTATCAACAGGTAGATGAAGGGGCACCTGGGTGGTTCAGCTAGTTAAGTGCCTGCCTTCAGCTCCTGTCATGATCCTGGGGGCCTGGGACTGAGCCTCCAGTTGGGCTGCCTGCTCAGCTGGGAATCTGCTTCTCCCTCTGCCCCTCCCCCAGATCATGCTCCCTCTCCCTCTGTCTCTCTCTCAAATATGTAAGTAACCCCCCCCCTCAAAAAATGATGAATGGATAAATAATATATGGTATATACATAGGGTGGAATACTATTCGGCCATAAAAAAGAATAAAGCACCGACACATATTACAATGTGGATGGACTTCGAAAACATAAGTAAAAGAAGCCAGAACAAAAGCAGACATTTATATGAAATATTCACAATAGATAAATCCTTTGAGAAAGAAAGCAGATTGGTGGTTGCCAGGGGCTCAAGCAGGATGGGGAAAACAAGGTACAACTAACTGCTTAATCGGTTTGGGGTGATGAAAATATTTTGAAATTAGACAGAAGTGGTGATTATATATGGTGAATACACTTGGACCACTGAATTGTTCACTTTAAAATGGCTAATATTATGTTATGTGAATTTCATCTCCATTAAAAAAAAACAAAACCCTACCCATGTTAAAATTCCTAAACAAATTGGAAATGGTTTATATTTACATGTAACCTTAATATACATTGTCATAAATGTATTGCACATGTACTTGAATAATGTGCTGGTTTTGGATAAGTCTGCTTTCTTTATAAAGGAGGAGAGGGGAAGGAGGACGGGAGGGGAGGGGAGAGAAGGAAGTTAAAAAGGAAGAAAGAAGGAGGAAGGGAAAAAAGAAAAGAACTAACAACCTGGATCTCCTTCCCCTAACCTCTGAGGTGCCAACTTCCCTTAATCCTTTCCAAATTAAAAGACCCTAAGACTAAACCATTTCTTTTTTTTTTTTTAAGATTTTATTTATTTATTTGACAGACAGAGATCACAAGTAGGCAGAGAGGCAGGCAGAGAGAGAGGGGGAAGCAGGCTCCCCGCAGAACAGAGAGCCCGATGTGGGGCTCGAACCCAGGACCCTGGGAATCACGACCTGAGCCGAAGGCAGAGGCTTTAACCCACTGAGCCACCCAGGTGCCCTAATAAACCATTTCTTAATCCTACACTCCTCAGTGGTAATGTAAGGATCTGACTTACCTGATAAATCCACTCTAGTACAAGATCCCTGATCCAGAGTGCCTTTTATTCATTCAATAAATATTTATTAAGCATCAACTACATGGCAGGAATTACACCAGTTGCTGGGGATATGACAATGAATAAAACGAGAAGTGTACTTTCCCTCATGGAGCTTATATTACACAAAGAAGGGATAACTTAATGATAATGTAATAGAAAATAGGGCAAGGCAAGAAAACAGTAATGACTGCTATCAGGACAATAAAACAGAAAGCTACTGACCAAGAATAAAAAGCCATCAAAGAAGGACTGACAGCCATTTTTGCCGGAGTCTTAAATGACACAAGAGAGCTAACCATGTAACTGGCTATCTGGGAACATGACATTCTACACAAAGGAAACAAGATTAAAAAATAAAACAAACAACATGATTCAGAAAAAAGCCTCCCATATTTGAGTTCAAGAAAGAAAGCTCAAGTATAGTGGTCAGGAAAACACTAGCTCCAGATGAGATCTGGGAGACACATGGGAGCCGGATCACACAAGGCTTCAACCATGGGTAAGGAGCGTGGATTATCTGAAAATTCTAGTCCTACAAGGAACTTGTTCTCCGCCTTAGACCAGATGGTCTGACTTGATGGTCCACAGGAAGCAGACACTATGTTCTAAAGTTGCACTGCCCAATACAGTAGCTCCCGAGCATGTGAACCAGAGCTAGCCCAAAATGAGTTATGTTACAAATCCAAAATATACACCGAAGTTCAAAGCTTAGTACTAAGAAGAGAAGATAAAGTACCTCATTAATAATTTTTGAACTGATTATACCTTTAAATGATATTTATATATTAATATTATTATAAAATGTATAATTGTTTAACCGAAGTCATTATTATTATATTATTTAATATAATATTGGTGCTATATACTAATATATTATATATATATTTAAAGATTTTACTTATTTATTTGACAGGCAGAGAGATCACAAGTAAGCAGAGAGGCAGGGAGGTGGAGGGAAGGGAAGCAGGCTCCCTGCTGAGCAGAGAGCCCTGATATAGGGCTTGATCCCAGGACCCTGAGATCATGACCTGAGCCAAAGGCAGAGGCTTAACCCACTGAGGTGAAAAGTTAATTTCACCTATCACTTTTTTTTTTAATGCGGCTACCAGGAAATTTTAAATTACATTTGTGGCTCATTTCATGTTTCTGTCGGACAGCACTGCACTGAGAAAGGGTCCACAAGGGCAGGGATCTCTGTTCTGTTCACTGATTACCCACAATGCTTGGAATCCTGCCTGGCTAAAAGCACTTCGTAAATAATAAGCGAATAGATACAGCAGTTATGAAAAGAGAAGCGATACCACCTAAATTAGCGGTTTACAGCCAAGGTGGGAGAGTGGAAAGCACGAGTGCTGTTGAGGGCCACCGCAATGCACCACTGCAGAAGATGTGCAAGGTGGTGGTGCTGTCCTGAGCGCCTGGGTTTTTCCCTCCCTCCACTCCTGGTATAAAAATTAAAGAACATGGGGGTGCAACAAATGCAACACCAGTCTAAAAAACTGTGTCATGTTTAATTACTTCAATACCGACCTTTTCAGTTACCGAGACTTCAATTTTCATTCTCTTAACATTCCATTATTTCCAAACCAACAAGTCATTAATCCTTCATTTAATCTTTGATTTGTCACCTCTGCATCTGTGCCCTATATTACAGAGCTATACTACAGAAAGTTCAGGATCTCTAGAGAAAGTCTCAAGATCTGTCTTAGTGCTGTAAAAAATTTGCCACTAGACAAATCCACAGCAAGACTAAAGATTTGCCAAAGATATTACACTGATTCATGAACTCTCTAGCTTTACTAGATGATTTCAAAGGTTCATTCCAATTCTATGATTCTATATTTACAAAAGATCTTCATAACAGTTGTAACAGAAATAAATTCACACTAATTTGGACATCCATTTTTTTATTCTTTTGACAAATATCTACGTCACTGACTCTCTCAATACAGATTCTGTTAAAGGTGCTACATGTTGAAGGTGAGGACACAGTCTCAGTCCTTAGGAAGCTTTTAAGAATATCAAGGGCAAAGCCTGTATTTGGCCCTGAATGATTAAAGGTGGAGAGGGAAGACCTGAATCAAATGTGTAAAGTTTATAAAGTCCATCTTTCATTATGCTTTTCTCTTTGTAATTAACTCTTCCCCTCACTTCAGGGGTCACCTCATATCTTGCCCTAATAAAAAAAATGACACAATATCCAATCATTCATACTAGTACATGGATACATCTTTTTTTTTTTAAGATTTTTATTTATTTATTTGACAGATCACAATTAGGCAGAGAGGCAGGCAGAGAAAGTGGAGGAAGCAGGCTTCCTGGCGAGCAGAGAAGAGCAGAGAGCCCGATGCGGGGCTCGATCCCAGGACCCTGGGATCATGACCTGAGCCGAAGGCAGAGGCTTTAACCCACTGAGCCACCCAGGCGCCCCACATGGATACATCTTAAAATTATCTGTGATACAGTACTATTTGAACAATCCATTTGAATACTAAAGCTCAAACAAGGTATCTACACACTAAGCCTTTTAACTGAATTATGAAATAAAAGGTTTTTAATCCCTCAATAAATTCATTTAAACAACAATAAACAGTAACATTTTCTAGAACAGAGATATAGTGCTATCTTAAATTTTTATACTACTTCACAGTTATAAGGAATATTTTATAAGTCTCACAACAACTCGGTGAAGTAAACTGAAACACATCATCCCTTTTTTAGATGAGGAAACAAATTCAAAGAAATAAAGTGGTCTGCCAAATATCATACAAATATTAACTGGCAAAGCCCAAGTCTTTCAGCTTACACAAACATGAATATATGAACTGGTCTCAATATAAGAAAACACAGAGTTGCAAGGCTTGCTCCAAGGATGATATTCAAAATATCTGACAATTAGTAAAGGCAATGTCTAATCAAAAGAGTCGCCAGCCATAATACCAGTGGTTAAATTAAGAACAGTTATCAGATATAAACAAGCAGTAAAGCTGAGTATTAGGGCAGAATGCCTGCTTCATCCCAGCATTCAAATGCAGATTATTTTAAATGGTATGCCAGTCAAACAAAACAAGTATATTGTTGTTAAATTCTGCAAATAAGCACTCTCACTTGGCATGAAAAGTAATTAAAAAAAAAAAAAGTAATCTTAACTGAGGACACCATAAGTGGCTTCATGAGTATTTTATTGAAAAGATATGCTTAGGGGCACCTGGGTGGCTCAGTTGTTAAGCATCTGCCTTAGGTTCAGGTCATGATCCCAGGGTCCTGGGACTGAACTCCAAATCTGGGCCCCCTGCTCAGCGGGGAGCCTGCTTCTCCCTCTTTCCCTCTCCCTGCCTCTGTTCCCTCTCTCACTGTGTCTCTGTCAAATAAATAAATAAAATCTTTAAAAAAAAAGAAAATATATCCTTAATACTATTAAAACAAACCTACAGATCAACGATTTAAACATTTTTAAATGACATAAATAAAAATAGAAGAAAATCAAAGTATCAAATCAGTAGGCAGAAAAGAATAGTTCTCATCAAAAAAAGGAAACAAAAAAACTATGAGAATTTCTAGCTTTGTCTACATAAAAACTATAAGCAGGACCCCTGGGCTGCTCAGTAGGTTAAGTATCTGTCTGCCTTCAACACAGGTCACGATCCCTGGTCCTGGGATAGAGTCCCCTACTGGGCTCCTGGCTCAGCAGGGAGCCTGCTTCTCCCTCTGCCCCTCCCCCTGCTTGTACTCTCTCTCTCTCTCAAATAAATAAATAAAATCTTTAAAAAAAAAATTATAAGCTTAGAAAACAGAAAATGTAGTAAGATATTTAGTGTATAGATTTAAAGGATTTTATTTATTTATTTGACAGACAGAAATCACAAGTAGGCAGAGAGGCAGGCAGAGAGAGAGGGGAGGAAGCAGGCTCCCCGCTGAGCAGAGAGCCCAGATGCGGGGCTCGATCCCAGGACTCTGGGATCATGACCTGAGCCGAAGGCAGAGGCTTTAACCCACTGAGCCACCCAGGCGCCCCTAGTGTATAGATTTAGAACATAAAGAGCTCACATAAATCCTTCCTTCAGAAAAACAATAAAACCTAACAAATAGGCAAAGAGATAAATATACAATTCACAAATATACAAAAACTAAAAACAAAGCTGTTAACATACACAGAAAATATTAAATTTCACTAATTATCAAAGAAAAGCAAATTAAAACAATGAGGTATCAATTATAAAATTATCCCATATGGATCACAATGTTGCTGAGGATAAGAGCACATGTGTGGCAGACAGGAAGAATATAAAGCATGTGTGAAAGTGATCTAAGAATGCACAAGTATTTTCCAAAAAGCCCTAGATAACATTCAGGCGCTGAAAAACACTTTATTGAGCACCTGCTCTACACTGAATTTTAAAAATCTTTAACCTACCCTTATGTGACTCCAATCTAGCATGAGAGACAGACTTAAAAACTCACAAACTATTATAAAAAAACACTTTTCAAAGTGAAATGGAACCACAGTGGAGAGCAATTAACTAGGGAAGAAAGTGGAATTGGCATTAAAATTAGGCTCTGAATAAAAAAAGTAGTTCACAATCAAGAAAAAGAACAGATTTCAAAAGAATAATTCAAAAAATTAACGGGAGAATAGTATAATAGTTATGAAATGGCACTCAGAAATCAAGCAAGGCCTATTTTTTTCACTTCTATTAAGATGAGAAAACTGTTTTAAAAAAAAAAAGTGAAGGGCCAAATTTCAGCCTTCTGAGTACAAAAATGCAGGTAGATCTTAGCAAATTTGAAGGAATAAATGATGGGCTGGCCTCTTTTAAATAAATGTCAATGGTATCAAATGAACTCTGGATAAAAGCAGTATCTATATCAACATTTTACAAGCATTTTGTGGCACTAATAAAGAAGAATGAGATAGGAACTTGTGTTTATTTAATGGACACTATACAACAGATCTTGAACAAGATGTTTATTTCATGTCCTTTACAAACACTATTTTGTTATAAAGTAGGGAAAGAAGGCAGGAAGTCAGATAGTTGATAGTCATTTTCTTAAATAGCATTTTGTTCTCAAACAACCTTTAAGTATAAGAAACTTCATTTATGGGGCACCTGGGTGGCTCAGTGGGTTAAAACCTCTGCCTTCGGCTTAGGCCATAATCCCAGGGTCCTGGGATCGAGCCCCACATTGGGCTCTCTGCTCAGCAGGGAGTCTGCTTCCCTTCCTCTCTCTCTGCCTACTTGTGATCTCTGTCAAATAAATAAATAAAATCTTTAAAAAAAAAAAAAAAGAAACTTCATTTATATATAAACATAGCCAGTTACCAAAGTGACTAGAATTCTATTTGGCAACAGAGGGAACTATTTATTCCCATTACTATATAAAATTTAAAGTAATATCATTTGCATTTCTATAATTAAGATTTTTCATCAGTTCAGAAAGACCACATCCATCTATTTCAAAATGGTCAGGTTTATTTTAAAAACACTTAAAACACACACACACACACCCCCATACAGGAGAGAGGATCTTACTTTATACTGAAGGAGGAAACTATGTTAAAATTTCAGTTCTAAGATGGAAAACTCTTAGATCCTTTCTCAAACCATAGCTGATACTTCATTTAGTGGTATCTGTCAAAATCCTTTCCAATGAAAAATTTCATCTGAAATTTTGAAGATGAAGAGGGTCCTTCATCTGTGGATTTAATTAGGTTATCTTTAATACAAGTTTAATTTTATTTCTATCACTAAATAAATGAGGCAATGTCATTTTAAAATCATTTGAATCACATTTTAAAGTCTATTTAAAAAAATAAATAAAGGAAGGTGGGAGAGATATCATAAACCATGAATGAAATACTCAGTAATCAGGGATGGAAATAAGACTTTTATAGCTGAGCTAATACATTAAAAGACGGAAGTCTACATCTGGTTTCAATATTGGCATGAATTCACTGGCAAATTTAAAAAGAATCTCATTGTACAAAAACAAAAAGATGGTTTTGATAGGCTTTAGTCCTCTGGTTACTTTTGTTTCTGAAGTCATATGATTAGTATAATAATATGATACATTTAATATGTCACTGCATATATGGTTTTGATAAAAATGCACCCACCAAATTGTCTCAAGGGCACATGCACAAGCTGTTTTAAAATATACATACTGACTTAATGTTTTTATGTCAGTAAAAACAAATTCAAGTGAGCTTTTGTACGTTCATACAAAATGAAGAATTTTAATTTTCTAAAAACGAATCTTGACAATCTTACCTAAACCCTACCTTTTTGACATAATTATTTATTTATATAAAATAATGCATTAATTCTCTATTTAGTACCTATGATCTATTAAGAAAATGAGAAAGAATGAGACATAGTTCTCCCTTTCAAGGACTATAGGGACAGCTAACTACATTTGATTATAAAATTTTAAGTTTCAACTTTCACAGTGACTTTTCATAAAGTCTTGCATGGCATTTGATGAAAACTCACCAGTCTTTTAAGAGTCTTTTAAGTCCTGGATCAAATCTCACCTCTTTCAAGAAACCACCCTATGCTCCCCAAGTCAGGGTTTGCCTACCCAGTGATGATACTGGTAATATTGACAATAGCTTACATTTACTGAGATTAACTATGCCGGCCATATTACAGCCCTAATTTCACTTAAAAACCAAACACAACTGTGGGAGATAAGTACTAACAAGAATTTACTGAGGGCCTGTTATACTGCCCTTGCCTTCATGGTGCTCAAAATTTAGTAGAAAGGGAAGGGCACAGGAACAAATAATTACAACATTAGGTAATGCCAGTAGCAGTAGGCTTAGATATAGGGGCACTCCAAGACAGCAGTTCCTAAAGTTGATTATCACAACCAGTACTCTTAAAATAAGATCCAAACCATATCATTTAACCCTCAAGTCCTTGAACGGTACAGTTCCTACCTGCCTTGCCAATCTCACCACACAATCTCCCTACTGCAAGAAGCCTCCACAGAGGAGGTAACTTTTAAGCTGACTCTCGAAGAATGAACAGAGTTTGTCAGGTGATCAAAGAGGGAAGGAAATACTAGCTATGTGTAAAGGCAACGGCATAAAAATATATGAAGTCCAGTACTAGTGAATGGTTCTTTGTGTTTGAAGTAACGTGTATGGAAAAATAGGGCAAACTGCAAACATAGGTTAGGGCCAAACTCTGCTTGAATACTCACAGATTTTTACGTGGAAAGATGATCTGAACATATCTGAACTTTCAGAAAGAAAACTCTGATGGCAGATGCTCAGTCTACTAGTGTGGAAAGCTAGTGTGAGGGGAGATAAATAATAAAATCACTTGTAATGGTTGTAGAACAGGAGCAGCAGCCGTAGCAGCTAACAAGTATGCAAACTTGCTTACCACTCCAATGATAATCTGTGGTAAAATTAATAATGAAAATCTTAAGCAAAATCAGACAGAAGTAGGGAAGATGAAGAGGAGTCAGAGCGTGTAGGGAAGCAGGAACGCACTGAAAGCAAAATCCATACTTCTTTCATAATCCAAGCTGAAATTGCCTCAGCACTAAAAAATCGTGTATGACTTAGGTAGCAGCCTCTCAACAACAACAACAACAGCAACAACAAAAATTGTTACTAAAAATGAATTTGCCCTCTAACCCACTAATGCCATTTCTCAGAATATTTCCAAGGGACATAATAACATAAGTCTGCCAATAAACAAATACAAAAGTTCCTGCAGCTTTTATTATAGTAACAAAAACTGAAAAGCTGGGACTCATTTTATCCAAAGTACTGAGAAAAAAATGTATTTTGTTACATACCCACGGACCTATATGTACAGTATGGAAGATCTCTAAGATATATCAGAAGTTAAAGGGGAAAAAAAAGACATGGTATAGAACACCTATATACAGTAAGAATCTAAATTATCTAAAATTGTTAAATTTAGGGGTGCCTGGGTGGCTCAGTCAGTTAAGCACCTGCCTTCGGTTCAGGTCATGATCCCAGGGACCCTGCTCAGTGGGGAATCTGCTTCTCCCTCTTCCTCTGTCCCTCCCCTGTTCCTGCGCGCACTCTTTCTCTCTCTCACTCTCCCTCTCACATGCACACACTCCCTCTCACAAATAAATAAATAAAATCTTAAAATAAAATATAATTGTTAAAATTAGAGATCTGCCACCTAAGGAGCTAAATTCCCATTTTCTGTAAAATTAACTTACAAACATCTCTTGATTTCCTAAGATTAACGAAGACTTTACTGGATAAGACACAATAATCTTCTCGTATATTTTTCTAGTGCTAGAGAATATTCACTATTTCAACAAATATCTTAAATCATTAATTAAAAATTATATACCATTTTTAAAGTTTTTGCCTTGATAGTAGTAAAATGGCAATTTAAGTTTGTGCAGACTTTTCCAGGTTACAAAATGCTCTGACACTTATCCTCTTTGTTCCTCCCAAGAAAGCACTGAGGTAGGTAAAGCAAGTAATATGATATTAGGTCCATTTTAGGCTTAGGCATCTTAAGTTTAGAGTAGTTACACAATGTACCCATGGTCACAGAGCTACTAAGTAACAATGCAGGAATCAGTGCTGAGTCTTCTGGTTCCCCATACAAGAGTTCTTCCACTAAACCTTATTACTTCAAATAATTATTGTCACCGTGTGCTCAGGGTCAGACTTAAGACAGGGAGGGAGGGCTTACGGTCCATCTGGCAGTAACAGGAAGTCCACCAGGCAAGGAATGTACCATATAAAAATCAAGTGTATGAAGGTGGGCCTGACTGATGAAAAGGAAATAGAACTGGGAGAAATGCCAAGAAGAACAGCAACTAAGGTGAAGACTGGGTGGTTTACCAGTAAGGGCAGCCAAGGAAATACCTTTGTAAAGTTAATTTACTTAGTTAAGGTGGAAGAGAAAAGTCTATTGGAGGAACTATATTGTAATGTGAAAAAATCATAAATAAAAGAGTTTATAATCCAATCAAAAGATTTAGGAAAGATGTAATGGAGTGTAATGTGTATGATGTATTTAATCAGAGATTAAGACTTGGCACATGATTGCTATGAAAAATTTGAAGGGTCTAATCCTATAGTGCATGGTCATGTTAATGCTGTGACTTGGAACTTTAAGAGGCATGTGTGACATATACTTAGAACTCAGTTTCACTCTGTGGAATACACCAAATAAGGATCAAGAATTACTTTCCCTACCAGAGGAGCCCTTCTGCTAAGATTCTAGTAGAGCTCTGAACAGTCGTATTGCTGAGGTTGAGAAAATTCTTCTCAAGAAAAGATGTGGATACCAGAACTAATACCAGGGTGAGTCCACCTGGTCTATTAAGGAACCACGGGTCTTTATCCTGATGAACAGACTTTCCAGGAGAAGTCTTACAGCAAACATTCACTGCTGACACAGCAGAAACAGGTTCCCAGAGATACCAGCCTTTCCATCCCTTACTGTGGCAGACGAGAAAGGCTGAAGACCCACCAGTTTCCACTCCCAATGTCAATAAATACCTCTCCTAACACTTAGCATACATTTTGGGAGTTTTAGGGGTGGGTTTTCTTAAATTATGCTTTATTCCTGATATATTTTGTTCTGTTTCTAGGTTTAGGAAATATATAGAATTATCTGTTATATTTTACCAATCTAACACCCATTCATTCTTCTCCTGCTAACATATTCTGATTCCCTTTAGGAAATCACTACCTCCCCATTCTCAGAATATGTGTTTCTAGTGGTCAGCTTTATCCTAGCTCCAGGTCAGACACAGACCAAGATCTAATCCAATTACCACATCACATTTATTGGCCACAGTGATACACTCAGGGAAAGACACCTCACCCATTCAGACAGTGAGACACGAGACTGGTTGCTGGATTTCAACTAGAAAGTATAAAAAACCCAGTAGCTACTGGCAGCCATCTTGCAACTATGAGACAAAAAAATCTGTGTGAGACTAGAATCAATACAGAAGAATCAAAATAAAAAGATGAATTCAAGTAATTCCGTTCATCCTGAATCAGCCATGCATGAAACTAGCTCTGCAAAGATTTTTAGTCATGTGGACAAATAAATTCCCACTTTGGCATAAGCCAGTTTCGGCTGGGTCTTCCGTAACTTTTAACCAAGAGTTAAAACTGACACAGTAAACTTGAAGTTGATACCAAAAAGTGGGGAAGTTCCTAGAAAAAAGGTTGTATAAAGCACAAACCACTGACCCACTCTAAAAATATTAAAGGTTATTCTAGATATTTAACTGCATGAGATCTCTAAAGCTGATTTCTATATTCTGCCCCCAAACAAAAGGAATACACTCCTGGGAGCAGGAAAAGTAATATAAGCATGTTTTTTTAAAAGGAGCATGCGGAGTTTTTTAAGTCGTTTTTGCCTTCATTTCCTAGTACCACTTCCCTCAGCTAAGAAATGCTTACTCCAAATCATATTAACATGACATTTAGATTTCTCATTTTACAGAACTCCCTGAATGTTTCGGTGCCCATTAGTTTTTAATGGCATACATGATATAATCACATAAAATGGTAACCAAACACATTGCTAAAAATCAGTAATTTAGAGAAAGTTGAGGAGTTAAGCAGCAATCTCTGAAATACCTAAGTCTCAAAGGTAATACTTAAGCTTACATATAAGAGTTTATCTGAACATCCGTCAAGCCTCCGATTCCAACTTCTTTACAATCAAAATTTCTTACCCTCTTACTCCTCTCTTGGGAGAAAGAAAAATACATTTAATGGGGCTCGTAGGTATTCAACATGAGGAAAACACTGGGAAAAACAGCAGAGTAACTCAGTAACTCCCTCCCACCCCTCACCACTCTATCTCATCCCACCCAAAAAAAGAAGGGGTGAGGGTATAAAATAGCCACGGTTTTAAATAATAAAAAATTTATGGGATTCTTCCAGAAAAACACAAATCTGCTTAACACAAAGTACCTACATTAGAAAACATAACTAGAATATTTTAGCCATTATTATATACAAAAGGGCAGAGAGGCTGTCTTTCATGAAATCTGGATTGCAGATGTTTGGCAAAAAAAAAAAAAAAAGATTAATAATCTATCACAAAATCCCACAACTAGTGATTCAAAATGAAAGCTTTCACTACTTACACCATATGTAAATATACATATATACACGCTGTTTATAATCCCTTGATCTGAAGAGAAAGAGAACTGATACTCTACTGTGAAAATGGTCAGTGGGCAGACATTTTAAAATCCTTTCCCACATGAAAAGATTCCTGAAAAAGAGATCAGAAGACAACAGAAAAGCACTCAATATATATGGAGTTGTAAATCCTGTATGAACCAGTATCTATTACACAAAGGGGGAGCATGCAACAAAGTGATTAGGGAAGTCAAACATGAATTAGTTCAATAACACAGAGGCAAATATAAACCCCTGAAAAGCACTTTATGGAACAGAAATCCATACAAATGGAAAAGATGTCTATTATTAGCAATGAAACAATATTAAACTTGAAACTCCAAATAAGTCTTAAAACAGTAAGAAATTGGTATGCCTTCACCAAGAAAAAAAAATCTATTTGAAGGAATACAAAATACAAATAAAGGCAGAACATATTTTTTTAAATACAATAAATCAAATATTTACTAAAAAGACTATTACATACAAGGCACTAATTCAAAGAGTACTAAGATAAGACATACCCTAGTAAGTTGTGAATAGCCAATGTCTGATTCTATTAAAGAACTTTTCACTGTACCTAAAAATGCAGCTCTCTTATTAAGTCTATACCTCCCTTATTAACAAAGATACTTCAAAGTATCCATGATAAATACTAGGATTCTGTTCTTGGTTCCACAGTCCTCTAGTATATTCTGCTCAACGACATTCCTATGTATGTATGATGACAGTGGCAAGAGCAAATACATAGTGGGCTTTTTATGTGCTAGGTGATGTTCCTCGTACTTTATATATTTAATCTTCAGAACAACTCAAAGAAGTAGGGTGGTCTTCTTATCCCATTTAGCAGATGAAGAAAATGAGTAACAGAGAAGTTAAGAAAGTTGCCCAAGTTCACACAGCTAGTATGCAGCAGAACCAGAATTCAAACCCAGATACCCTACCTCCAGAGTCTGTGCTCTTAACTACTACAATTCAATCCCAGTAATTAGATATAATTTCAAAAGCTCCTTTCCTCTAATCTATTGACCATTCTACGATTCAGTTTCCCATCTACAACATGGGTCAATAATAATTCTTACCTCATACAGTTGTTTAATCCTTGCATGAGGATTAAATGCAAAAAACATACACAATGTGTTTAGAATAGTGCCTGAACTATCAAAGAAACTGAACATACCAATACTATATAAATAACTATTCATAAAATATCTATCAAAAATCTGTCACTAGAGTTGAGAATAATGGTTATAAAACTAACAATCAATGAGAATTTACCAGGCAAAAGGGTCTTAATGTGGCCTTCACACTTCTAAAGAAGTGATGTTCAAATAAAACTTGGCTTTCCCAATTCTTTCCATTATAAAACAACAAGCCCCACACAAGCCTTGAGGAAAACACATATACATAACTTAGGAGCTGATTTTCTTCAGTCTGGAACTTCCTCTCCACTATTTTTGTTCCCTCAATTGCTCTCCCACCCCCCACACACAGTATCACAGAAATAAGTGTCATCCAGGTAAACATAAATACTAAAAATTTCTCTTATATACCAAGATAAATGTTTATATATGTTTTAAGACTCAAAATTTATTTGATATTTTAATGTCATTCTCATCTGGACAGCTGGGTACTAGGTATTCTGAAAGGTTTCAGCCAGAATACTACTCTCACGGTTAGTTGCCTTTCCTAAAGAGCTACAGAATTATGGAAATGAAAGAACAATAGCAATCTTCTAGTCCAAGGTCTAGTGCTGGTCAAGATTTAAATTTGCTTCTAATTTTCTGTTGTGACAACATTCTTGTCTATGTCTCACTGTACAATTGTGCTAGGATTTCTCTAAGTACAGATGAAAGAGAATTGTTGGATGGATCCCAGAGTGTATATGCATTCAAACTTATAAGGGATTATCAAATTACTCCTCAAAGTAGTTGTAACAAATACCGAAGAATATGAAAGTTACATAAAATATACATAAGGCAAAGGGGGACTATCACTGACTCAAGTTCAAAAGCCAACCTAAATTTGTAATTAATTTTAGTTACTTGCCTCTTCTCCTCCTGAAACCTCATTAAGCTGATAGAGACTTTCAATAATAAATAAGCTAATAACAAAACAATCACCACAGGAGAGTACAATGAATTTGGAAGCATTCTATGGAAAGAGCCACAGCCAAGAGCAGGCAAAGAAGGTTCTGCAACAAAAGGAGTGATTGCCAGGAAAACTCCAAGGGGCTCCAGTTAGCATCACTGGTTGAGGGGGCAGGAGTAAGAAGGGGATGGAAATGGTGGCTAGCTTTTCCATGGAAGCGGAAAAGAAGAAAATGGAATAAGAAAAGAAAACATGAAAATGGAATCCCTACTCTACCCTTACCCCCATGCCCGTATGTGCAGATAACATGCATTCTGGCACTGACCCCCACATGGGAGTGGTTCTCAAGAAACTGAAAAAGAAACTGAACAAACTGCGTCTGTAGGCCCTTCCCCTAAAAGCCAACTCCCAGCCCATTCACCCTAAAATTATACCTGCTAGTCAAAAAGCATTGCCCAATGCTTCCAGTTAGAGTTGGTCAGCTTTCCTGCTGCTCAGCCTTGTCATGGGCAAGACCAGAACAAAGAAAACAAGTGAAACAACCACCACAGACAAAGTGGAGATGATTCTAAAAATAGAAAACAGCTTTTTGAAAAGCTCATTTTTCTTAGAGCGATGAGAAAATCTTTTGCATCCATGTCTCAGCATTAAGATGTTACAAAAAAGAAATCATCAAAAATGAAAGAGTTCTTGTAAATTAAAACATGAAATATGAAATAATAATATGAAAAATACTGAAATAATAAGTTTAGTTAGAAGAGTCAGAAAATAAAGTAGAAGAAACCATCCCCTACCTGCTCCCCAAAAGGCAAAAAGATTAAAAAAAAAATCTAGGAGAAAAATAAAAGAAAAATATTCAGGAGATTTACCATCCAATGAAAAAAACAGAAGAGGAGCTTATCAGAGAAAGTGTTCCGAAGCTGAAGAAAGACACAAGTGTTTACTTGAAAAGAACTTGAGTGCTGAACATAACTAATAAAAAGCACTCATACCTAGGGACATGCAGTATCAGAAACATCAGGATAAATAGAAAAGTCTAGAAAGTTCCAGATTTGGGGTGGTGGACATGGCAAGTAGGCAGGTAAAAAAACCTACAAATAAGTAAAACTCTGAGAGGCATTAGCTATAACATTAGCAACACCAGATGCTAAAAGATAATAGATGAAAGCTCTCAAAGTTCTGATAGAAACTAATTTTCAATGCAAATTTCTACATAAGCAAACTATCAATCAACTGTGAAAGCAAAATAAAGACATTTCAGACATGCAAGGACTCAAATAGTTGACCTCTTATTCTTGTACCATGAAGAAGACAGTTTAGGAAGAATACAAAACAAGGGTGAAAACTAAGGAAATAGGAAATATACAAGAAAATGATGGCACTAACCCAAAAGTCCAGTGAAAAGAAATTCCAAGGATGCAGCTGTACAGCAGACCTAAAAAGCAATGAGTCCACATTAGAACAAGAAATCAGGACGCTCCAAAGAATGTCTTCTCAAAGAAGAATCACATAAACTCCAGGAAACAGATAAAATGAGTAAGAAGGCAGAAGACATTAGATTAGCAAAATGATAAAGATGGCATATGCTGCTTCTCTAAACACGGAGGGCGGGGGGTAGGGGGGAAACAAAAGGAATACCTCCAGGAAAAACAAAAAATTATATATCAACAACATGATCCTAACATAGATCCATCAAAGTACAATGTGGCAATGATTCTGTGCAATTATGTGTGAAAAAAGTAAATCCATTTAAACCAGATGCTGGGACCTTCCTCCTTCAGAGGACCTAGAAGTATGACCCTGAACTTTTAGAGAAGGAAATATAATTTTAACATATCATTGTTTCCTCTTCCAAGATGTCCTTTGCCCTCCTTCTCTGATTCACTGACTCATTCATTCATTCATTCACTCATTCATTCATTCATCCATTCATCCATCTATGCATGCAACAAATATTTACTGAGCATCCTACATGCCAGGCATTGTGCTTGGAATGGAAATAAAGTAGTAAACAAAGAAGATAAAACCCTGCCCTGGTGGAGCTTGCCTTCTAACAAGAGATGACAAGCCCCTCTTCTAAGAATCTGCTACAGGGTTCTATCTCCGACAAAGCTTTCTCTGAACTTCTGTGTTCAGCTAAGATCTTCTCCTTTACTGCTCCTAAAGAATTCTAACTCTTCATAGAGTTGAATTCAGTTTTTATATAGCTATTAGCTCAACAATGTAACAAAAGAAAATTTATTAGTTATTTGTACCTCTACTGCACAGCACTGCGCCTAGATCAATAAATGTTTTATAACCTTTCCATTCAACTGAAATGTAAATAAAACTGCCAAGTAAAATGTAAAGCAATATAGATGTTAACTATTATTTAACAGATGAGGAAGTTAAAGTCCCTGTCAGGTAAATGACTCGCTCAGATCATAAAACTAGTCTGTGAAAGAGCCAAAACTAAAATCCACAGTCTTAGGTTAAATTAAAGTATTTAGCGGCCATATAAAAGAATGGGCCAAAATGGGAGAGAATAACTTTTGGTCTTTATTTTCTCAGAACTTTTCCGAGAACACAACAAATGTCTAAGACATGGACTCTATTTCTTCCATATGTCAAGCCATAGCTTAACAATTACATAAAGACCATTGTGAAAGCTTCTAATCAAAAATATAATCTACTTTTAAAAAGATTCAATCTCATAGAGTTGTGTATTTCTATTTGCAGTATATAATACTTGAAACATATAAATGTTTAGATGTTAGATGACATTTGATATAAAATATACTCATTTTTAAATGTTTCCTCACAAGGAAATCTTCAAAATTATTCCCATAAATATATCTTATAGATTCCCATAAATAATAGACTTTTTGTTCTTTTTAAACTTGAAAACACTAAAAATAAATAAGTAATGCTTACATGAACTTCCACTAATAACAAAAAAAAAGGCAAGAGGTTTCTTCTTCATCAGCCAACTTTAACCGTATTAAGGTTAAAGATATCAAGATACGCATTTGCAAATTAAAGCATAAAATTATATTCACGTACATATATAAGTTCTATAAAAATAAGGAAACCAATGCAATAGATTCTGTTATTTCACGCATTCCAAGGTTACTGGTAAACATACTTTCTATGGCCTTTCTTTGTTATATGAATGTATCTGTTCAATAACCAGTAATATTAAAACTAAATAGAAGTAGCCATGCAAATTATAACCCAGCTACAAAAATACAACACTGAATAGAGAGAGTTGTTTTATATTCATAGGACAAGTAGCCAAGGAATGGATCCTGTTTCACTTTGACAAACATGTATCAAAGCTTTGCTAGATGTCAGAAGCTACTCCAGGCACTTATATTTCCAAAATGAATACATAAAAATGTCTGTCCTTGAGTGGTTTACACTAAGGAAAGGCAACTGCAACTATTCTTCTTCTAAACACCAACAGCTGACCAATTAAGTGTGCTTTCTAGATACCACAGCAGGGTTTATCTATACATACGTTCTACCACACTTAAAAGATAGTTCAAAACAATGTAATTATTTTGAAAAATAGTCAATTACTAAAATACATGACATTAGGGCTTGAGCTGTGTTTGTGAGTCTGATCATGGAAATCAGGAATTTAACTCACATATATTTATAGATGCCCCAACACTCAGAAGTTGAAAGATTCAATGAATACTAACTATATGTTCATATAGCAAAGATTTAATGAATACATCTACTTAACATCTCATTTACTCATAATGCACCCAGGAGACTCAGAGAAACTCTAATCACACACTGGAATATAGGCTTCAACTTCATCCTATTTCTAGCAGGAACACAACGAGGGTTGTGGGAGAAGGAAAGCAATTACCACAATCACTATTCATTATCAGCTCAAATGCCAACTCTCTGATCTGCCCCATGTTAAGGAGCAACATTTAAATAGATACAATCCCAACCCTTTGTTGCTCAGCCTCAGTTCCAATACTGGAATATGCCTAATTAATTCTTAAACCTAAATCTATGCCTTTATTTTTTCCTAGATGTTTCCCAAAGAAAAAGTATAGGTCAAGGTATAAAACTTCTGAAAGATGTATTTCGAAGCTCCTTCTTTATTATCTATTCTGACAATAAGATAATTGGTTTCATGACTTTTAAAATACATGAAGGGCTCATATAACTATTAGCAAACTGTCAGGCAATCCTGAAAACTTGTAAGAAAAATGTCAACAACAATAACAAAAAGATAAGCATAAAGAGGAATAAAAGAGCTAATACACATAAAAAAAGGTGCAAAGTCTACCTACTGGTCAAAATATGTAAAAAAGCAATAACAATAGTAAAAATTATAATAATAATAGCAGTTAGAATTTATTATGCTTGTAAATATACAGTAAAGACTTACCTAATTAATTAATGAACCAATTAGATAAGAAACTACTTAGGAAAACAGGAAAAGTTTCATAGAGGACATGATAGGTGAGCTGGTCCCTCATGGATGAAAATTCACTAGGCAAAGCCTGGGGGTAAGGGAAACACTCAAAGGTGGAGGAGAGGATAAGGCAGTAACATTTACAAAAACACCAATATATGAATCCAGTTTCTATTCTAGGAGCCATCTCTATTCTAAAGTGCATAATAAAAGTGACAAGTTATAAAACTGTACAGACAAGAAGGAGGTAAGGCACAAACAATGTTATATTTCAGGCTAAATAGATTAAACTTAAGTGTTTTTTAAAAGGTATGTAACTTAATCAGATTTGTTTTTTCCTGTATCTTTAATTTTCAAGGAAACATCTGATCAAAACCAGATAGCAATTGATAATTAAAAATCAGCAATACTTTATCCCTAATAAGATATCTTTCAAAGACAAGCACAATTCTACAAAAAGACGTTACTTAGGTGGTCTTCCAAAAGTCATTCCTTTTAAATCAAAAACTAAAAGAAACTGCCAACCTAGAATTCTTTACCCAGTAATTACATCATTCAAAAATGAAGTGAAATAACATTTTCACTTATCGCCCTCATACCCACATAAAAGCACTAAAGGACGTGTTCTTCAAGCAACTGAGAAATGCAGAAAAGAATAAGGAACAATGAAAAGCATAAACACTGACAATATAAACAATAAGAATGTCTTGTGCTGTTTAAAATGTACTGAATAGGTACATTAAATTAATAAATTAAAAACAACAAAGCATATAACAAAAAACAAAAGAGCATATACATATAAACTCCAAGAAAAAAAAAAGTTCCCATACCCTTAGGAAAAAAGTGATTGTTCTGTGACCATGAAAACAATTAATTACTAGAGTGAATTTTAATGGATCAAGGACAACTGTTTCACTGGTCACATTTTTGAAAGCCAGCCAATTAATCGGTAACAGCCACACCTCTGAAATTCAGATAATTAGGATTATCACTCCAGTGATCATTCCTATAAAATGATCAAATATTTACAATGTCCAGGCATTTAAAAAAAAAGGAATGATACAAATCTTATATTACTAATCCTCCCAATAGTGGAACTCTTTTCTGATACTACATAAATGAAAGAAAAGCAGGATGCAAATATTCTATAGATTTAACAGGAGCTGTTATCGAAGGCAATACCTGGAGACAATAAACCTACAGCTCCTGATCCTATCCCGAGCTGCTCTGAGTTCTTTTTCATATCTGGGAATCAGATTCTTCCATGCTACCCCACACCCAAGGATAACTGTTCTGTGAGAATAACAAACTATTCCAAATGTGTGACTCCCCGGTATATTCAGTGGATTCTGTCTTCCAAAAAAAAAAAAAAAAGAATGTGACTGGGGTAAAATATTCCCTTTAATAAGGGGTAAAGGAGATTTCTGAGGATAATGACTCATTCATATCTGTATTTTAGAACTAGAGCATACCTTCACAGTTTGTAATTATTGGCAACAAGATAATAATGTACTTGAATCCAATATTTCCTATCTATTCACAATGGTAATATTAAAACTTAAAATCAAGAAAACAGATTTTCCATTTCACACACTTTTACTTCATATTTAAAATACCAAATGCACTGAGTTTAGCTCTGAAATGATGTTAAAACACTTCTCTACTGGAGTATAATTATTTTTAATTAAAGCATTGTTTTGCCACTCAAGAATCATCTGATTTACATAAATACTAGTTAAGCACCATAGAAATTCTAAAATATATAATGAGAATGTCACAAATCACTTAATTCATTCTGTCAAAACAGGGACTATTTTAATTTCTATCTCACTTCTTTTAAAAGAAATCCTATTTATTTTCTCTAACAGGAAAAAAAAAAATTAGTAGGATAAACTTACAACATATTTCCCCAAACTTTAAAATGATTCTGGTTAACCACAAATTGACTCAAGTAGTTAAATATTTTTCTGAATGTATTTCACTGAAATACATCTGACATCATACAGTAATGTCATATAGTAATTAGGTTACTGTTCTACAGAATTACTAATTATTTCACTGATTCATTCTTACTCTAAATTCACAGATAAAAAGGTCACTTTTGACCTTATAAATTATCCAAGTAAATTAGATGCATTTAGAGCATAAATTAAACAATTTTGTTAATAACCCTTTTACTTAGAATTAAAGCATAACCATAAAAAGGTACTATTAAATAACACATTTCACTAACTTGAATTCACACACACACACACACACACACACACACACAATTATGAGCTAGCTTTATCATTTCCCAATTTCCTGACAATATTTGGGAAAATAAAGACAAAATTTGTTTTCAATTATTTTTTAAAATTCAGAAACATAAAACTTCAGTTGTTTACCAAACATAGATTGTAACACAAAAAACCTAAAGAATTACCATAAATATTATGAACTTTAAATAAAATTCTAGCCATAACTTATATACTGATTCTAAATGAAGAAGTGGAGTACTATGGTAGATTCTCTGTGATTTACCAAAAATTTCCTAACAAATAAATCAAACAATTATATGACTCTCAAATTTGCGATACAAAGACATAATATGGCTGGTTCTCACACCTCATACTAGATCCTTTTACACTGTAAAACCTCTTCTTTTTTCACACTGATATTTCCTTTGTAACAAAATACTACCTAGTCAAACTCTAAAGTATGAATCTTTAGAAA
Organism: Mellivora capensis; assembly: GCA_004024625.1. Classification (NCBI taxonomy): domain Eukaryota; kingdom Metazoa; phylum Chordata; class Mammalia; order Carnivora; family Mustelidae; genus Mellivora; species Mellivora capensis. The sequence continues at coordinate 13,879 of PISX010005398.1, read as the reverse complement.
TGAGATTAGCAATACAATTTAAAAATACTTACCGTCTTGTTTCGTAATCTAATTATGTCCGAGACAGAGCCAGCGCCACAGTATTCCATAACAATCCAGAGGTCTGTGTTCTTAAAATAACTGCCATAGTACTTTACAACATATGGGCTAAAGAAAAATACACAGACAATTAAACTTAGTTAATTCCCAAAGAAAATTATTTCTTAATCCCAATGCAAAGTATTTCCAACATTTCATACTGTCCCAATAAGTTAACTTAATTGGTAAATATCTTTGTACATCCAATTGTCTATATGTAGAGTTCAGCAACTGTGTGTAATTAGGCTTTAATTCATGGATGAAATTTAACAGGATTACAAAGCAGAGGAGGCCCAAATGCTTTGAGTGATTCCCAAGAAAATAAGGCTTTGTTTTGGCAAAGGATTTAGTATATAACATAAGGAACAAATGAAGATATTTTAATAAAGCATTTTAAATATAAATCTTTAAGGAGTTTGCATTCAGTCAAATACTCCCACTCAACTTTAAAAATACTCTAATTCAACGAAGACAAAAAAATTATTTTTTTTTTTAAGATTTTATTTATTTGTCAGAGAGAGAGAGAGAGAGAGCGCACAGGCAGACAGAATGGCAGGCAGAGGCAGAGGGAGAAGCAGGCTCCCTGGCGAGCAAGGAGCCCGATTTGGGACTCGATACCCAGACGCTGGGATCATGACCTGAGCCGAAGGCAGCTGCTTAACCAACTGAGTCACCCAGGCATCCCCCCAAAAATTATATTTTTAATTCTCTTCTATTTGGGCCTTTAAAATTCCAGGTTTTGTTTTTTTTTAAGATTTTATTTATTTATTTGACAGCGTGAGAGACACAAGCAGACAGAGCAGCAGAGCTCCAGAGAGAGAGAAGCAGGCTCCCCACTGAGGAAGGAGCCCAATGTGGGGCTCCATCCCAGGACCCTGGGATCATGACCTGAGCTGAAGGCAGTTGCTTAACCAACTGAGCCACTCAGCACCCCGATTACAACTATTTTTGCTCTAAATTCATATAAGTAAAATTAACAATTCAAAATATTTCTGAACTGAAGTTTTATGCCTTTCAGAGCAAAATAAACTACGTTTATAGCCTGTTTTTAGGAAGACTTAGAAAGAGACAAAGAGTCAGATGTTTATTTAATATTTACTACTTACTTAATATTTATTAAGGGCAAGCTATATATACTGATATGTAAAACATCTTGCCCAACTCAAAAAGGCAGAGTATCCATATTCACAGAATACATAAAAAATAAAAACAAGGTAACATAAACTACGTAGTAGACAGTTTAAATGCTGTAAAAACTAAAATAAGGAAATGGTAGAGCCAGCAGAAAGAATTTGTAGAAAGGGAGGGATTTGCTATGAAAGAAAGGTTAAAACTTCAAAATATGGGTAGAGAAGAGGTAAGAACATTCTAGAAAAAAGAAAGGCCATGATCAAGGGCACAAAATAGAAAGGGCAAAACAAGAATGGCATAATTAGAGGACAACTTGTTCAAAAGATATTTTTATCCAGTAGCAGTTATCATGAAAAGTGGCAATAAATAAGACACATGAACCAAATTAGCAAAAAATAATAATTAATGGAAAGTATTATAAGAGACGACATAAAGAGACCACCAAAATAAGAGGTCAAAGAGGATGGTCAGGGAAGACTTCTCAGTAGAGCCTTTAATTGTAGCCAACTCGTCAATCAAGGGTAGAGCAGACTGAAGCTTAAGGACTCACACTAAAAAGGAAGCTACAAGGCTGGAATTCACTCCTCTTTTATCCTTCTGCTCCTCATTACCTAGTACAGACTTGATTCCTAACTGGTCTACTTGTCACAGTTTTCTCACCCATTCTAATCTGTGTTTTTGACAAGGTTACCTTCCTTTAAAACAAAAGTAAATAAACTGATCATATTGCTCTCCCATTAAAAACCAACCAAACAAACAAACAAACAAACACACAAAACTTCCAATGGCTCTCCATTACTGAAAGGAAAAGATCTTAAATGCTTCATATCACATATAGGGCTTTCCAAATCCACCTCTCGACCCACATCACTCATTACTCCCCATCTGCCACCTTTATTCTGCAGACACACTCAACTTCGGTAGGTGCTGAGATTGGAAAGTAAATACCAGGAGTTCCCAAGTGTTCACTGGACCACAGAAGAAAAGTGCTTGTTTACAAACAAATGAAACCAACCTACACACCCAGAACTTCAACTTGTGGGAAACATAAAAAAGACTTCTTTACATACACTTCTTTAGGGTATGAGTGCCTATGTAGAAATCTTACAGAGAGTCTGCTCTTAACCTGGCTATGCATCAGAAACACCTGTGACCCAGGTCACACACCTTAGGGGTTCTAATTCAGGAGGTCTTTTAAAAGTTCTATGGGTGACTCTGATATAGACCTAGAGTTAAACCTTACTCCAGGAGAACATTCTTCAAAGAGGTTCTTTAAATATTAATGTTCTCATTCAAAATTTTTAAAGTATTAAGTAACAATAAATTCAATTATATTCACTGAAAAGCACACAGAAAACATAAATTTTATCTTGCAATACACTGGAGTAATCAGCAGTTCTAAGGGTAGGACTGACAGCCCTTACGAAAATTAGGGATTCTAACTTGGGTGGCTACCTGAAAAAGCAACTCTATTTCTCTTTAGGGGTGAGTCAAGAGAATGGCTTTGGGGACAGGTAAAATTCTCTTCAAAAAATACTTTGTGGTCCATTCTAACACATAATTAAGTCCATGGATCAAGGTCCAACAGTTCTATATAATAAAACACAATTCTGACTCAAAGAGCACACACCAGCATGAAATACACTGGTATTTTACTTCTCTAATACACTGGTATTAGAGAAGTAAACCCACAGAAAAATACAGTTACTAACTGTAGTTTTAAAAGGGGAGGGGGCTGCCATGGGATAAACTGGCTGAGACTTTATTTTGCCTTTATCGTCTCTCTACTAAAACTGTTCTTAGTTCATATGAAAGAATGGACTAACATCCATATTCCCTGGTAGTCCCTGACTTGGAAAGCACTAAAGTATATGGAAAAACTTTGAAAGTAGACAGAGGTGAGCTTTACCAACAAAATATCCCCCCTCCACTGAATGGCTGTGGATTACAATTTAGATTTGGAAAACCGCCAAGATAATATAGAATAGTGGCCTATAACTGGTCATCTTCTGATAGCTTCTACATCAATACTTTTTTCACAATGTTAAAGCACTTACAATATATCGTAATTACTTTGTCACTGACTTTTATCTGTCTCCCCCAGAAGAAAAGAAGTTTTTTGAGGTTAGTGCCAGTCTGGCTTGCTTTCCATTTTATCCTCAGTACCTCCCTTCTTATATGTATCCCAAAAAACCGGTGAATAAGTGAACAAAGAAATAATCACAGAAAAACTGACAGAAGGGACCTAATGCAGGCCTCCCCAAAAGAATAATATTTAAGGCAAGACTCAACGGTTGGCTGGAAGTTAACCAGATAAAGAGCATCCAGGCACCACGAACTTCTGTGCAAAGGCCCTGGGAAGAGAAAGAGCAAATCATCCTTAAGAAGTCAAAAGATGAGTCTGCCTAGAATTAAGTGACCGAAGACTACCGTTGAATACAATGTAGTTGCAGATGGAGGCAGGAGCCTGATAACGAAGGGCCTCAGAACCAAGGTAAGGAAATTGGGCTTTATTAGATATGTAAAAGAAGATCTGAGAAGAATTTTAAGCAGAGCAGTAAGATGACCTAATTTATACTTTTAAGATTTCTCTGGCTGCTGCATCAAAGCTAGATTGTAGGAAAGCAAATATGGACACAGGTAGAACAATTAGAAAATCATGTTAACCTAGGCATGCAAGAGATTGCATTGGGACTATCTTTTTATTTTCTGTATTTGTGATGCTTTGACAACTGAGACCTGCTGACAAGGCCTCCACCGTCCCTCTCAGCATCAGCTCATTTGGAGGGATAGCACCTGCAAGTGTTCCCTTCATATGCAATCAAACCAATCAGAAGTCCAAAACCCCCCACCACCTCCAGGGCCACTATTTCCCTAACCTCATCAACCCAGACCAAATACCAGACAAGGAGGGATTGCCCTACATCCTGACCCTACTGAAATCACTCGAACTAACCAATCCGAAGCCTGTTTACCCTATCTCATCCATTCCTTCCCACAGAACCACAACAAAGGCTCTTGCCCATGTATTCTGCTCTCTTCTTCTGCCTCCTAACTAACCCTGGTGCTTCCCTGGGTAATACACTGGGAATTCAATTATATTGAATATGCAGTGGTGAACCTTCTCACCAGATCTTATATGACAGGCTCGCATCTCTTGGGATCTGGAAGTATAACAATTTATCTCACCATACCTAAATAATAATAAAACCTACATTTGTAAAACGCCATGTGGTGAATTGGAGTAGGAATAAAAAAAAACAGAAAAGAGAACAAATTCCAGAGATATTTGCAAGGTAACATGCAGCAGAACCTGATAACGACAGAGACTGGCAAGCCAGTAAGCAAGTCTTCAGGGCTTTATTCACTGTGTCTCCCTTCAATTACACACTGAACATAAGCTTAAGACTGGCCAGTGAAGATTAAAATTTAAAGCTGTAATTAAAAAAAATTACATACACAGATACAAATATGCTCAGCGAGAGTACAAGACCTGGGATTTCTGACTCTGGCTGTTTCCACTGACACACATCGTTCATTCAAATTCATTCATCATTCATTCATGAATCATTTTAAAATAATCAGCATTCACTGAACAACATATTATGGCCTAATGACAGAAGCTAGGGAGAAAAATGGGTAGACTTTAGTGACAAGAAATGTCAGTCAAGGCAGTGGGGAATCCCTGAAGAAATTCATGCAAGAAAATAATACAATCTAATAGCATTTAAAGAGGATTATCACATGCGAGACTGTCAGGGGCCAAAGGTGACACTGTTCATTTCAGCCAGCCAGTTAACTAACCGTACCGTTATTTAGATATCCTAATATCTATTTTTTAACCACACACTGATTCTTGAATGCTAGTAAGGAGGCAGAGTTTCCTTCAAGACACAAGCTCTATGTTATTTATATAATTTTAAGCAACACAAAATTCTAATTCAGCCTTAATTCCTAAGAATCTTGACTAAGCTACTGTATGGACTTACAGGACATAAGAGAACCCAGCAATTCTGTATATTTTTGGCACAGCTAAGTAGTTCAATATGACTTAGAAAATTCCATTGGGGAGAGGGACAAGGAAGACATAAGTCAAATTACTGAACACACCAGGAAGCAAAGGTGAAATGTGATGCCTTGATAACTAGGATGGCAATCACAAGCCATGTTCCACTCCTTTCTCCGGGGCCATCTCCCACCGCCTCCTTCTCCTGTCCTATGTATTCGTTTCCCTTCCCCTCTTTAACACCTTCAACCCAGTGAAACTACGTATCATCTTTCCCCACTTTTGGGGGGGAGGGTTCTCCCTCTCATTCCATGCCTAATGACCATTCCTGTCTCCTTTTCACACCTCCTCTACACCCTTTATCTTGCCAGTCTTCTGCCAGTATCATGATTCAAAATAGAAACAGTATAAAATGAGAAGTGAGAAAAACCAGAGCGAAAAGTGGAAGAAGCACTACAAACTCTAATGGTCTATTTGCACCTTAAATAAACACTACTTGTGGTACAAATTATTTGTAGTGAATCGTTATGTTTAAGCTTCTTTGGAAATTCAAATGTTAATTTTTACTGCCTAAAAGGTAACTAACATTTTTATACTAAGTTGAATTTCATCGTAATTGAAGATAACCATGTATTGCTAAAGGTATTTTTAATAGGTTTTTATTTTTCAGAGGTTTAGGTTCACAGTAAAATTGAGTGAAAGATACAGAGACTTCCTATACACTCCCTGTCCCCACACAAGAATAGCTTCGCCCATCACAACATGCCCCTCCTGAGCACACAACTGAGAAACTATTCTACACCGACATTATACATAGTAGTTTCGCTACACTAAAAATCCTGTGTCCCGCCTATTCATCCTTCCCACTTTCCTAACCCCTACCAACAACTGATACTCCACAGTTTTGTCTTTTCCAGAATGTCATGGATTGGTAGCCTTTTCTGACTGGCTTCCTTCACTTAATAATATGCATTTGAGTTTCTTTGCTGTCTTCTCATGGTTTGATAGCTCATTTCCTTTTAGTGCTGAGTAATATTCCATTGTTGGGATGTACCACAGTCTGTGCACTCACCTACTAAAGGACATCTCGGTTCCTTCCAAGTTTTTGGTAATTATGAATAAAGCTGCTATAAACATCCATGTGCAGGTTGCTGTTTTTTTATTTTAAAATATTTTATTTATTTATTTGAGAGAGATCACAAGCAGGCAGAGAGAGAGGAGAAAGCAGGCTCCCTGCGGAGCAGAGAGCCCGATTCGGGGCTTGATCACTGGGATCATGACCTGAGCCGAAGGCAGAGGCCCTAACCCACTGAGTCACCCAGGCACCCCCACGTGCAGGTTTTTATGTGAACGTAAGTTTTAGCTCCTTTGGGGAAACACCAAGAAGTACGACTGCTGGATCATATGATTAAAAGTATGTTTAGTTTTATATGAAACCAACCAGACAGACTTCGAAACGGGCTGTACTATTCAGCATTGCCACCCGCAATGACTGGAGTTCCTTCTGTTCCACATCCTCACCAGGATTTGGCGTTGTCAGTGTTCGAGATTTGGACCATTTGAACAGGTGTGTAGTGTGGTATCTCACTACTGTGCTAATTTGCATTTCTCTGATGATACAGGACGTGAAACATCTTTTACCGTGCTTATCTGCCATCAGCAAATCTGCGCTGGTAAGGTCTCTGTGAAGGTCTTTGGCCCATTTTTTCATTGAGTTGTTTGTATCCTAGTTAAGTTTTAAGGATTCTTTGTATATTTTGGAAAAAAGTCCTTAACAGAAACGTTTTGCAAACATTTTCTAAAGTCTTCCCATTATGAGCATGTGATAATTACAATACTAAGAAATGGCTATTTTTCATTACATAAGTTTCCTTAACATCCTTCTACAACCTTAATAGTGTTCTAAACTTGAGGGGGTAACACAATGCTTTCACAAAGGTAATATGAACACTCTCCTATGGAAACTGAACTCTTCCCAACAGAAACCTCAATCATTGGGGCGCCTGGGTGGCTCAGTGGGTTACGCCTCTGCCTTCGGCTCAGGTCATGATCTCAGGGTCATGGGATTGAGCCCAGCATTGGGCTCTCTGCTCAGCAGGGAGCCTGCTTCCCCCTCTCTCTCTACCTTCCTCTCTGCCAACTTGTGATCTCTCTTTCAAATAAATAAATAATATCTTAAAAAAAAAAAACCCTCAATCACAGCAAGTCACTTCATGGCCCATCCAAAAATGAATACACATATACATGAACTGATACAAATTGCCAAAATTCATCACAAATCCTTCGATATGATTTTCAAACTTTTGCGCACCTCACTAACCATGTTTAAATGGAATTTTACCCAGAAACATCAGCAAATAGAACAGATAGGAGAGGAATGATACTGGCAGAAGCCTCTGAGCAGACCCACAAAAAATGTGCTATTCCCAACACATGCATCTCCTCTCCTCTTTGCCCCCAATTCTAAGCCATCCAAAGTCACTCAGCTTGAGTATGACTCCCCACAGTAGCTTTCCCTGAGTCTCCAATGCTGAGATGTTAGATATGTCTTCCAGCCCACAGAGTTCCCCATATTTACCTCATCACAGCCGTTTCCACACTGCATTAAAACAGCACAGTCAGTCTCCTGCCTCTTCTATCTGACTGAACGTCCCTCTAAGTCTAAGACTCACTGCCTGTTGCATCTCCTGTGAACAACACATAAAGGCTGCCCTCAGCATATGTACTCAATACATATTAGTTGAATAAATAAGTGGGTAAGCGTGTGCCTTGATGCATGGTGACAACACATTTCTCCTGGTTAACGTAGGAGAAGTTCCTTGAGGAGTGTAGGGACCAGGAATATAGGGGCTGTGTCAACCCTGTGGCTCCCTTAGATCCATGTCATCTAGGACATAGTATTCCCAAGTATTACTGACCAGCTCCTGCCTCTACCCCCAGCAGTGCCTTGAGAGTGCTTCAGTTTGAACTGCTGGAATCTTTTTTGTAGACTTTGCTTTCTTCAGCACTGGCCCTAGAGTCAGCAAATGTGGGATCTTTCAGCCTCCCAGGCCCTAACTGGCTGTGTGATCCTGAACAACTATGTAAAATCTCTAAGTCTCATTTTCTGTATCTGTAAAATAGTTCTAAAATATACTTTAGTACCAGGAACCTGTTCCTCAAATAAAATTTTAGAATGAGTCCCAATATAGAAAAGAGATGAAAGCAATGACCAAAGTTTCTCATTCTGCTCAATTCTTCACTGTTTGAGGAAAATACCCCCACCTCCTTAGAGCAGAGGACGTTTGCAAAACTCTAAACTAATAAAGATCCAGTCTAGCATTAACATTCTATGATTTATATATTCAACAAATATTTATTAAATGTCTACTCTGTGCCAAGCACTGAACTAGAAACAAAAGATTCTGTAATAAACAATGCAGATGGGCTTCCTCAAATATTTATGCCAAAATGCAGTATTAAACACATGTTTAATATTTACTAAAATGAACAAAAAAAAATTTAAAACCCTCTGGTCTCTTTTTGGAGTATAGAAAGCAAGACAATTTGCCAAGTGCCCAACTAGCTAAATACACTTATTTTTAATTTCAGAAATGCAATCTCATTTTCTCTAACCAAATTCCACTGCTGTAAGTGGGAATTTTTCAATTTGTATTGTTCTCCTGCAAATCATTTTTATGCCAGTTTCCCAATAACACATCTACATTAACACTAGTAATTCATAGCTAAAATATAATGCTTGCTTCTATCATTTCCTAGTTTATTTTTCACTTGCCCTTTTAGCATTTTTAGGATCTTTTAACTTACTAATTTTTCTGATCCTTCACTATTTCATATGCATAGTGAATCTGAAAGTAAAATCCAAAAGGCATAAGCCATTTTTTACCAGTACTTGTTTCATCCATCTACTTATTTCATTCAACAAATACTTGAGACATCCCACCTACCTACAAAGCATTCTGTTATACAGTGGTAGAAAATTTCTAAAAACACATTCACGTTTTCTTCCCCTTTTATTCTTTCCTTTTCTATCCCCTTAGTAGTTTAAAGTATGTAACAAGAACAGGGATCAGTTTTCCCTATGGTTTCCTCAACCTATAATGTTCTTCCATATTCCATATATATACCATATCCATTCACACTCAATTAAAAAGTACAGTGTTAGGCATTGCATATGTGGTAAGAAATAGGATTCCTTTTCTCATGGAATGAAAGGAAGGATAAAGATAGTGAACACATTGCAGAAGGAGACTCTAAAACACAGTGTCATCAGAAGTACCAGAAAAAGAAACAAAGACGACTCTCAGTTTTGTTGCGGAAAGACTACGTAGATGATCATGTCCTGAACAGAGCAGGAATTTGAGAGGCTTACCTGCAACAATTAAAAATTTGATCTGGGGCGCCTGGGTGGCTCAGTGGGTTAAGCCTCTGCCTTCGGCTCAGGTCATGATCTCAGGGTCCTGGGATCGAGCCCCGCATCGGGAACTCTGCTCGGCAGGGAGCCTGCTTCTTCCTCTCTCTCTGCTTGCCTCTCTGCCTACTTGTGGTCTCTCTCTCGCTTTGTCAAATAAATAAATAAAATCTTTAAAAAAAAAATTGATCTAAGAATGTTAAATGTAAAGTCCCTTCTGGATATGGTCCAGTTGAGTCACCCAGACAAGAATCAGTGATACCTGCATTTGAATAACCACTACGTGGCAAGGTCCAAAGGCACTTCGTAAGATATAATCCCAAATTCACAGAATTTAAGTCAGCTGATACAGAATGCAAGTAAACATGTGCTTAAAAGAGAAACACAAGAGAGAAGACTAGAAGCATAAGCATAAATACGAAGGGTCTTATATGCCATCCTTGGGATATTGGATCTTTCCAGGCAATGGGACACTTAAGGTTTTAAAACTGAGAATGACCTCTTCAGGTATGCATTTTAGAGTGATCACTCTAGCTTCAGGGCAGAAAATGAATTGGAGGAGTCAAAAATGAAAGGAAGGTGAACGAATAGGAAGCTGAGAAAGAAATGTGAGCAAGAGCTGAGAGGTCCCAAGACACACCAAGGTCAGAGGAAGACATGTATAGTAAGTAGTATTTGAGACCCTGCCTTTCCTAGAGCACACTCAATTAAAATCTCTAGAGGACAACACTAGTCCCTAAAAGTACATTTAGTGATAATAACAAAGTAATAACAGCAACACACAAGTAGTAAGTACCTGATAGGTCTAACATTACTCTATCTCAGTCTTTCCTTTTCTACATCAAACTGTGGGAACCACATTCTTTGAAAATTAACCAAATTAATAGCAAGGTCTGGGAAAATCTCAGAATTACATATTTTGATGTGGGAGCTGATGAATGTATAATTTTTTTCTATAACCACTTGAATTTCCACGTATACAATCTTTATAAAAATATGTAATATAATCCAAATATATAGCATACAATACAGAAAAGCAAAATTGAACAAACTCAAGAAACAAAGTTGCTCTAGGACTATTCAGTCACCTCATTAGTCAAAGGACATGTAATATATGGATTTTATACACTTTTGGAAAGGAAAGTTTTTCATAGATCTCTTACTACAGGGCCCTGATTCGATTAGGGGTGACAGTGTGTCCAGATCCCCTAAGTCATCAGCTATAAGACACCATGTGACTCAATCAATTTTAATGAATAAAACATAAGCTGAGGGTTTCTGAGAAAGCCCTTTACTGCTTTTTCCCTTTTCCTCCTGCCTGGAACATAAACATAAGGCTGGAGCAAGAGTAGCCCTCTTATAACCATGAGACAATAAGCATGGGCATGGCTTAGTAAGGACAGCACAGTGTAAGAGAAGCCTGAGACAGTTGTCACTTTGTCACTGCTACCTGTAGACTTTCTGTAAAGAGAGAGTAACAAAAATCTCTTTTCAATTAAGTAACTAGAGGCTAAACATAGTCTTAATGTATAAACTCTGCATCCCTGACCAGGCTATTTAATAGGGCATAAAAGACCCTTCATGATCAGCTCTATTTACCTATCCCGAATCATTTCACACCAAACTCCATCTCACACCTTCCACTCTAGTAATTCTAAACCTTGTCAGAACAGCACATACCAGTGTGCTGTTTCACCTCTCTACTTGTAATTCTCTTTACTCTCTCTGGTCCCTCCATTTCTTTACCCAATTTTAATAAACTCTTCCTCAGCATCCTAGACTTCATAACTCCTGGCTGAGTGAGGTGCCCTGCCTCCCAGCTCTCACGTTACCCCTTGCAAACAGTCAGCAGAGCGACTGTGCTATGGGACAGCTATTTCTTTAAGGATCTGTCTTCCCAATTAGGTTAGCAGCTCCCCAAGAAGAAAAACAGTATCTTAGTTCTCTTGGTATTCCTAGATCCTGGTACAGTATCTGGCCCACTGGGAAAGCTCAGTAAATGTTTGTTGAATGAATTAGAGTTACATAAAACATGGCTGTGTTTAATTAGTAGAAACAGTTATATAAAAAAGACTGTTAAATGACCCCCCTTAACCTCAAAAAATAATTTTCACCCATAAATTTGCCCCCAAAATGGGAAAACAGCTTGAGTGCTTTCTATCACTGCATGTTGCTTTAAAACATAATTTCTGCTTTAGTCCTAAAGACAACCTTCGAAAACTATCCTCATCTTCATGAAGGATTAGTCTCAGTTCAGATTCAAAGTCAGAAAACTAACCAGATGACCAAAAAATATATTTTCTTATACATTATTAGCAAAATTCATCAAAATGAAGGTAAATAAAGAAAGAAAATCTCTTCATACCTGTCACATTGTTGCATTATGGAAATTTCTTTGATTATTTCCTGAAGATCTGACTCAACAGGTACTTGTTTAATTGCAACAACTTGACCAGATTCCTTATGTATTGCTTTAAATACACTTCCATAAGACCTAAAAGAAACCAAGACATTTATTTTTTTCCTTTCAAGCATCATAAGTATTAAAGAAAAATCTACAAGTTTTTGCATGTAGTCGTTTCCAATTTAAAACACTTAACGGTGATAAATCAAAGTAAACTGATAAGAAAAGTGAATTATACCTTAGCTTTAATGCTTCAAATATATACTTAAAATCTACTAAAATCATAAAGTTAATATATAAAGATTTGCTTTTTTCTTATGAATGAAAAAAACAGACTTACGGTTTGTCAACTCAAACAAATGCAGCATTAAGAAGATATAAATGGAAATTAAAAGAATGAAATGTAGAATAAAAACAGCCAAAGTCTCAAGTTAGCACAAAAGGTTTATCTCACCTTAAGCAAAATCATCCCCAGAATATCAAAGTCCCAAGCCTGTTCAGACTACATAAAAGCACATGAAACCCTCAGCTGAGGACCACATCCTACCAAAGTTAGAGAAGCAAGGAATGTGGTTCCCCTAAGTCACACATCCAAGATCTTCTCAAACACTCCTTCTTCTCCTCAAGAGCAAGACCACATGATGACAGGTAAATAAAATTAATAATGGAATCTAACTTCCACTTGCCCAAAAAGCATCTCTGCTACAGCTCTTGAAACTTTGCCAAGTAAATATTTATGTGTTTTAAAAAGCAGAAACAATGAGAGAGAGAAGCCATGTATACTTTGGTATGAATTAGAAGACAAAGTAAACCCTGCTAGCACTTACTGTTCTGTCAGCCAGATACCAGGATTGGTGTTTTATGTGTGTTATCAAATTCAACCCTCTCAACTATGAGGTAAAATACTACCATCACCATTTTCTAAGATGAGGAAACAGAGACTTGGATAGTGGTAACAAACAAGGACAGAATTTAAACATATAAGGATTCCAAGGATCATATACTTCTCACTATATCATTTCTACAGAAGAGAAAGAAGAGAAAGCCATTGGAAGACATGGAATGTTTCCTAATATTAGAAAACCACGCAAAATTACTTTCAAATTTATAATCGCTTAAAATAAGTGAAAAATCAGTAATAAAACAGCTACCTTAACAAAATGAATTTTATCCATCCTGTTTCTTTAAACTTTCCAAAGTAATTTAGTTTGATACTCAGAGATACTGTGTGTATAGTCCTGATTTATAAACATAAACACACACACACATATATCCCCTTAAAAGTCATCTGTGTAAGTATACATATATATGTATACAAACCCGTGTGTGTGTGTGTGTGTGTGTGTGTGTGTGTAAGAGAGTGTGTGTGTGTATTCCCTCAAAAGTCAATAAAGAATTCAGTGCTGGATTCTCTCTCATGAAGTAAGCAACACCATCACTCCTTTCTAAAGCATCATCACAGCAAAAGAGAAGATTCCTTTCCCTGAATGGATCCTAGTTGAGAGTCTGACAATAAGAAGAATATGCATGAAATCTCAATGGCAAAAAGTTAAGGAGAACCATCATTCTTCAGATGTGGTTGTAGCAGATGAACTGGGGGATGAGAGACACAGAGGCCTCCTGCTGAGCTTTTTTTTTTTTTTAATTTCTTTTCAGCATAACAGAATTCATAGTTTTACACCACACCCAGTGCTCCATGCAATGCGTGCCCTCCAGTATACCCACCACCAGGCTCCCCCAACCTCCCACCCCCCGCCCCTTCAAAACCCTCAGGTTATTTTTCAGAGTCCATAGTCTCTCATGGTTCATCTCCCCCCCCCAATTTCCCTCAACTCCCTTCTCCTCTCCA